>JAVSCE010005754.1:0-174496 GCA_032199065.1 Smutsia gigantea | reverse complement strand
GGGGGCCTAGGCTGTCCTAGGCAGTGCTCATGACCCTCCTAGTGCGGGGAAGAGTGAGTTACAAGGCATTTGGCTCAACTTTCAAAAGGCCCCTCCCTTCCTTGCCCATATTTCTGGAGACTCCTCTAGTTCTAAAACCCTCCAATCTCATCACCTGGCTGGTTGAAACACTTGTTTTCTGTACTTTCCTATAGATTCTGTAGCATTTGAGTGTGGCGATATTTTAATTGTGTATAGATTTCTAAGAACCAACACTACTCAGTCTCCTGATAGTCTGACTCCTGAAGCAGCAGACCTTCTTGTCATGCTGTATTGACTGTGTATGTGCCTTTCACCTTGAGCATGCTTCAGGATTTTTTTTTTAAACCACAGAACTCGAATACATGAGGGAACCAGAATTCACAAAGTCCTATGCAACCTTAGACAGGAGGGTGTTAGAGAGTCTGTCTTGACTAATGTTTTCAGAGACCCTGGAGAAGTATTACTGTTAATACTACCAGCACTTTGCCAAATCTGAGTATGTCAGAGGGACCTGTTTCTATAGTGAGTCTCAATTACATCAAAGGATGACTTACAGTGATTTCCCAAGACATGCGAGTGCTCTCTTCAAGCTGGGTGTTATTTTCCAGCAGAGTACCATGTGTATATGAATGCTCTTGCTGCTGGTTTGGAGTATGCCTGCTCCCTAACCCCTCCCTGGAACCCTGATCAATTTGCTCTGACCCATGTCTTAGGTGCAACAAGAACTCCAGACCCCTCCAGAGCTCTTGGATGCCTTCTTAAAGCCATGTGGCTTTATGTGAGGGGACCAAGTGCAGACACACCATAGTTCCTTTTATCTTTGCTCTTGCCCTGCCACCTAGTTCCAAATGGAACCAACAAGTTGAGTGCATCCCTCTTGGGTGTTTTGTGTTGAGACTTGCTGAAAGGAGGAGATTGGTTGACCATGTGTGATGTGTTGACAGACCCAAGGACACAACCACCTCGATCCAGTCATGTGGCATGCCTGTGTATGTGTGTAACAGGATTCTGATTGTTAGACTGTAATGTTATTCCTCTATGGGAGAAAAAAAATTAATATAAAGAAAAACAAATAAAAATCTATTTAAAGCACATTGTGCATTCGGCCTGAGTAGAGCTAAAGCAGGAGAAGCACTTTGCAATTTCAAGCACATTATTAGTATAGGGTGATATTAGGCTGGCTTTGGTTCTGGTTGTGTGTGTCATACAGGGAAGGAAGAGGGTAGGTAAGCTTGCTGGGAATGGAGCCAGACAATGTGGGGTCTGACTCATAAATAGCTCTACTTTTAGAGGGTTCCTGTAACACAAGACATATACAGACAGTTGAAACAGAGATGAGAATAACATGACAGAGAATCACCAACTCATCCTTTTGGTCTCAGGCACTGGGGTGTGGCAAGGGCAAGGGGCCACTGCAGGGGAAGGGATGGAGTGTCTGTCTAGCTGTAGGCGGGGCAGGAGAAGGCCGAGGCCCAGACCAAAGCAAGGATGGGGGTGAGGTGGGGGCAGAAGCAGCTGGTTTAGAGGCTACACATTTTTAGGTTAAAAACTGAGCCAGAAAAGGGAAAAACCTGGGCATGTTGATGAGAAGCTGATACAGATGAGAAACAGGGCAGCTAAAGAGTAGAATGCAGTGGACATCATTGGAGTATGTAACACAAAATGACCACTTTTATTTAGGAACTCCCCCATCTAGTCACAGAACTGGACTAAAAGTGGAAAGCTGACCTAAAGTGGGCTAGATTCTTGATACTGTTATACAAAAAATCCTATGGTCACTCTGTGCTTATCTTTTGAATGGAGAAGGTATAATCAGAGTTGTTTTGGAGAAATCCATCATATGTATGGAGAAGCAGATGTATGAGGTGGAGAAAAAGTGCCATCTGGGTTACTGATGGCTTCATGTCCCTTAGAAAATCCCAAGTGGCCTTGATCCTTAAGTTGATTCTGTTATGTGCAACCAAAATAAATTTGACTGACATGTATCAAAGTGCCTGGTACATTGCCGAAAGGGTAGTTTCTTCAGAGCCAAGAAGGAATTGAGTGAGCAAGTATGTTCATTTTCCTCAACTTCCCAGGTGAATGAGGAAAAGAAGGGATTCTAATTCACAAAGAAGGCTGCTCCTATTAATTTGTGGTCTAAAGAAAGAACTTGCTCACCCAATAATCCCTTACCAATCACATACATTTATGTTCTAGGACAATGACATTTATTTAACACATTTAGTATTTCACATTGTACAAACCCTTAGATTCTCTTTATTCACTGGTCCATTTCTACAACAAATACATCCAAAACACTATATAATAAAATTATTTACAACATTTCCAAATGAGAAGACTCCTGTTGCTCCCACTACTGCTGTTCACACACAGTACTTCCACAGCACAATACATCATTAGAAGGTCTAAAAATGCTTACCCTGTACTCTAGGCTGCTTAGGAAATGTGAAAACTAATAACATAATCGTATTAGCTCCTTTCAATACATGGCAACATTTTAGAAAGCTTGAACTTCATCTGGCAACACCAAAAGGGTTCAACAACTCTGCTTTCCCCCATTGCACTTTAAGAAACGGGTTACAGGGACTAGGAAAAGGGCCACATTATTAAAATGACTATCTGTACAGAAATGGATTTTAAAAAGTCACAGCTCAAAATTGCTTTTTGTAAAATTCACACACATTTACAAGTATCTAGTCGCCATCCAGCTTGTTTACTTGGATTTTCTTCGCTTGGATTGCACTGCACTGGTTATGTCTGTTGGGGGAAAGGAAGGACACATTCAACTGAGGCAACTCTCCACAGCAGTGCTTTTAGGCAGTCCACGAAAACAAGGGCTGACCTAAGTGGAGTCCTACTGGACTCTGAATCAGTCTAAAAGCCTCCAAAGGGGCACTCAGCATGCAGTGTCTCAGACCGCTGTGGGAAAGGGTATGATGCTGTGTTCTAGGGCCTGGCAACTGGGAAAATGTGATACAGGTGGTGGGAGATGAAGAATATATACCTCATTGGAAAAAGTGGCAGGGTGGGAAGAGCTTCTTTAACTGGGCAATTAACCCCACAATCTCCATCACCGGGTCCCATCACCCAATGAAATGATGTAGTGAGAAATCAATGAATGAAGGTACAAGCAGGTAAACTGTGTCAGAGTGCACAAACCAGCCTCTGGATCCCTTCTGATGCCAAGCCATTTTTTTTTTGCAATAAGGAACTCTTTTTGCCCTGCTACAAAGTCCCTAAATAATGTGACCATGACCCATGGTCAACAAGTGTCTAGGTATACCAAAGCTGTGGATACATACAGGCATGGAGGCAACTGAGAGCAAGTCACAGCCTGTTCTGGAGGCCAGGTGAGCCAAGGGGGTTCATGGATGAGGTGGGATCTGAGTGCTTTATACACAGGGTTAACTGTGACATAAAAGGGGAATGAGTGTTTTAATTCCTTTAATTCCTCTTGTATTATAGTGTCTTAACTCAGCCTTATCCCATATTTAAACTGTGTTTTCTCAAAAACTTTTCCTCACACGTCTTCTAAAGCAGAGTACAACGAATAGCTTGAGGTTCTCCAAATGCAAACATTTCTTTAAATCTCATATTGATTTTAAAAATTCATCTTCATTCTTTATGCTGCTCCACAGTAGATACTTTGATTTTAATATGAAAATAATGTTTTAAAATTACTTCCCATCAAGGAGGGAAAAAAAAGTCTCCTACCTAACCATTAATGTGTAAAATGGATCAGATTTATCCATTTCTGGAAACTAGAATGAATTTTCTGATGCCACATGTTAGGTTCAGTGTTCTAAGCAATTTTTCTTTTTTATAATAACATTTTGAGAACCCAGACTCAAATGGTAGGTACAAAAAGCAGAAGTTTTACTGCTCTGTTAGCTATAATAGTTGCCGAGACATGAGGCCTCCATGAGATGACCTGTACAGAGTTTCTGGGCTTCTGTTGGGAGTTTCAGTACCTGTATCTTCCTGCTGGAGGTCATGCGGCTTGTGCCATGTGGTGGAATCAGTCTCTGACTGACTCGCTAGAGGACAATTAATCTGACAGGATGTTGTTGCTAATGGTGTTAATTCCATGTATAAACTAAGAATCTCACACAGCACATACATCCCCATAATCAGTTCTCAAACTTCATTTTCACTGAAGCAAATCTGTCACTTGCAGTAAAAATATACAGAATTTTATCTTACTAAGTGTTCACTCTTAGAAAAATATCTGCTCCTTTGTGATAATGAAGAAGCAAATGGTGTGTTGAGGAACACATTCGTAGTTGGGAAAAGAGGTGAGGAGTGGGTGGGGGCGGGGTGGGGGCAGCGGTGGGGTGATCAACCTCAGGGTCTCCCTCTCCCTCCTCCTCTCCAGCTTGTTCCCATCTGTCACTGCTCCAAAGCACCCAGTGATCGGTAGGCTGCCCCTGCTACTGAGAATGAATCAGTGAGTGGGGTCTTGAGTAAACAATCAATTTGTGCTAGAAACTGCAAAAAAATAGTCTTTTAGATACTGGGGTGGTAGGTGGGAGTGATGGTGTAGAGTGTACATTTGTATTTCTATGAGGAAAAAACTATCAACCTGATTTTGAAGTCTCTTATCACCTCCCCTGGATAAATCTAGCCAATCTGGGTCATAGAGCAAAGTCACTTCTGATGTTTTTATAAATCTGTCTGGAAAGATAATCCCACTCCTAAGCCCCTACAATCAATACCATACTGGCAAAAAAAAAATCACATGTATTGTTGAAAAAATCTGTTTTTTAAATCCTCAAGGATTTTATAAATTAATGTCTTCATGGATATATAAATAGTCCAAAGACTAATAGTGTATATAATTTACATTAGTATTTTAGAACCAACCATATGGTACAGAACTGGATATAGTTCTTTAATATTTAAAAAAACTCAGTAACAGTCTTTCAGGTGGTTGTCCATATATGTCCTCAAGAGAAATTTGAATTTGTATTTTGTTGAGGACATTCTTCCAGCCTGGTTGCCTCATTTTGACCATAAGCAAATTTGACCAAATCTACAGTACAAGGCTCTATTAAATCTTCTAGTGTGTGGACTTTACCTTTTGAGGAGTTTTAAAAATTGACCTTGACCTTGCTTACTTCACTGTGCTTTTTACTGTACCTCTTCTAGGCAAGATTTCTTTTTACTTATAAAAAAATTCTGAAAATTTCCATTCAAAAATTGAGTGGCTGGTTTCTAAATGATGCTACAAGTGTTCAGTTTCAGGAAATTTTTGTTCAGGGCTTTATTTAATTATGCTCACTTCACATCTCCACAATAATAACACTTCTATTTTAAGTATATCTGTATACACTCAACTCTGTGTTTTTGTAGATTGTAGCTTCTCAAGTCACTGGCTGTGGGTAGGATAGGGCTATCACCCCACTTTGCTGTCAGAGGCATCTTAGGACACTCAAGGGACACCCACAGCTGCTGTTGATTACATGTTACTCTGAACTTCCCTCATATTAGCATATTTTCTTGGGTCTCAAACTTATACTTTAAGGCTTAATTACTGATCCTTTTTGTCAGCTGAAAATATAACATAAAACTACTATAAGTATTAAGAGTAAATAAGGAATGACAAGGGAAACTAGAAAAATTGTATCTGTGTTAACGGGGAACTCATGTCAGGAAGCAGAACTACTCATTTGCAAATTTGTAAACAACAGGCCTGATTAAGTGCAATTTTAAAAAGAAGTTCACTGATTTGTGGGACTCAATTTGTGTCTGTAATTAGAAGTGGGGGATGAGTGGGGGAACCCAACCAACCAAAAACAAAACAACAGATTAGAGAATGACCCGTCAACCATTTGGGCCTCCCTGGACTTGCCCAGAGATCATCCATCCCATCTAGCAGTCTAGTTGGCCTTGGCCAGCATGACGTAAGCAAACTCTGTTCTCACAGCAGAAGCATGGTTCCGACAGTACAAAAGTACCAATATTTATCATTATAAACTGCTCATAATTCTTCTCAGCTTTCAAGATTCTCATGAAAAATACCATCTGTTCCTGATTGTTTGTGCATATATGACCAAAACCATCTTATATATATGAGTGCAAAAAGGCAAAACCCTCTCTCCCCTCAAAACTTTAAGATGGCTGCAGGAAGATGTTTCAGGTACCCAACACTACATATGTCTCCAAGTTTGAGACATACAAATTTTAGAAACTAGCTTGATATTTTATGATCACTCCTTGGATATGGGTTCAAATACAATTACAAAAAGTTGTTTTATAACTTTGGCTCACATTTTTGGATACAATATAGCAGCCAAAATAAAACACATATTTATTCTTTATTTTGGATCCAAGAGCTCTAACAGTTAAAAACCAAAAGAGCTATAGCATTCATTTCTGATTTAAAAGGTAACTTACCCTAGGACAGTTAAGAACTGACAGCCTAAAGGGCTTGAGGCTGACTGGAGATCTCTATGTGCCTCCTGGGGTCTGGACAGAGCTCTGCCATCCTCTAGGGAGACATTTACCTGTAGCCCCTCTGTGCTATATCACAAACTCTGTGTCATTATAGCCTTTTCTAAGCCACTTGCTAAGCCTTAAAACATGGATGGGGCTGGCATTCCGATATAACTACTACCACCTTGGGACAATGGCCAGTTGGAGTGTATAGCCCCCTTCTAAAACAAGTTCCACCACTTCATCTTTTCTTGGCTGGCAGTTCTCCACACAGTGGCTCTAATTTGGGCATCTCTCCTTAACTTCCAAACTGCTCCTTAGATTAATTCTTTCTGGCACACTGTAAATGACAGTGTCCTGAGGCTCTGGGCTCAGGTCAAGTTTCCAAAAATCTGGTATGTAACATCCCTAAAGGCCAACATTTTTTTTCCTGCTTTAATTTACACACCATATTCTACAGCTTAGAAAACCTTGATCCTTTGGGAAACTGAGGGGCTAAATAAAAGAATACACAGAATTGAAGGGAAGCAGATTTTCCCATATAACTCCCCTTCCAAACAAGTTTCTGCCTAGGAGATGATTCTCAGGGAAGAAGAAGAAAGTTGTTGGTTCCATTTCTGCATCCGAAGTGGCAACTCCTGTCTGTGGTGTACACGATATGCCTGGAGAGGGAAGAAGGCCTCTCCCAACTTCTCCCCTCACTCTCTGGTGGGCTGAGGGGACTTCTATACCTCTGCTTTACCTGTGTATCATCTAGAGACCTGTAGCTTACTCCCAGGGGCTCTTCTGAGCTCATGAATTATAAAATTCCACCCAGAATCATGACCTGCCAATGACAGCTGAGTTCTGAGGTCAGTGTCTGATGTCTGGCGTTGGTACACCACAACTTGCCCTGGTCTTCAGGTTGGCATCCCAATGTTAATTAACTATTTCTCAGCAGCCCTGCTGGTATCACGCATTTGGCCAGGACCCCAGCTCTTGCCCAACCTGAGCTATTCAAACAGCACATTTCCTGACAGGGTAAAAGTATCACACCCTCCCTCAGATTTGGGCTTTTGTACATGCTATACCTTTTGCCTAGAAAACCCTATAGCCGGGATAGTACCTCCTCATTCCTCAGGTCTCAGCATAAACATCATTTTCCTCAGAAAACCTTCTCTGACTTGGCAGAGGTACAAACCTATATGCTCTGACAATACCATGTAATTTTGCTATCACAGCATTTAACATTTAATAGACAATATTAAGAGTCTTTCTCACTAGCATATAATTAATATGATGAAGATGGAGACTCTGTCTTTTCACTATTATATTTGATATAGTTAATTTAATAATTACTAACTGTATACCTCTTTGTATTAGGCACCATACTAGGCACCAGGGATACAGTGGTGAGCAAAACCAGACATCTCCTGCCCTAACAGAGTAAATATATTAATTACCTATCACATAAGTAGACCAAGTTACAACTGGGGTGTTATGAAGGAGAACATGGTGCCGGGATTCGTCATGGCAGTGACAAATGAGCCAAGCAGGGAAAACAGGAGGTTAGCAAGGAGATGAGGAGAAGGAGGAAGGAAGAACACTCCCTGCAACAGGCATAACATATATGCATGCTTGTGGAGAGGCATGAGGATGGCATACCTAGCTGCTGTGGGAATCAGATGAGTCTAGGAGAGGCTACAGGGGTCAAACCACACAGGACCTTTAGACTTGAATCCTAATTATAATGGTAAGTCACTGAAGGGTTTTAAGTTAGGGTAGCAGTGAAGATGGGAAAAGTGATGAATTCAGGCCACCTGAGATCAAATCACCTTTCTGTGATGGTTGTGAGGGTGAGGAAGAGAGGTGCTATGGAGGACTTGCTTAATGGACAGGTGGTGGTGCCATTTACTAAGGGGGAACAGTGGCAGAGGACCAGACTTGGGAATGAAAATTGCAAGTTCTGGTTTCAGACATGTTGAATTTATGGTCCTGTTAAGGATATACAAGCAGTTGTCTAAGATCTCTAGAGATGTGCACTGAAATATAAATTCATGAGTCTTCTGTGAAAGGTTCTAACTAAAGAAGGTGGGCATACATGACATCAGTTAGGGAGAAAATATAAGTTGAAGAGAAAAGACAACTTAGGATCGAAGTCTGGGAACAGAGACTGAGAAGGAGCAGCCAGAGAGGCAGATGGGAAATTATTGAGAGTTCTGGGTCACAGAAGCCAAGGGCAGAGTTAATTCAGAAAGGAGAGAGCCATCAATAGAGAAGAGAAAACTCATTGTGAAGGCTCTTGAGAAGGTCAGAGAAGACGGGATCAAAAGCACAAGTGGAGGAACTGGCCTAAGGCTTGAGGAGCAACAGCTGCTCAGTTATAGGAGGAGCAAAGGAGAACACTGCAGATTTTGGTCTCGGTAGTGGGGGATAAGGGAGTTCTATTCTCTCCATGAAGAGGTGAGTGTCTCAGCTGAGAGAGGGGAGAAAGTAGGGGCCAAAGGTTTAAGAAAAGTAGAGAGCGGGAAAGAGAGTTAACCACAGAAACAGAAATCTGACGGCTGGGCCATATGGAGGACTTCGCTGAAGTGGTGATCATGAACCAATCTGCCGTTATGTTCTTTTTTGCAACAGTATCTGCTCTTGTGTACACATAGGAAACACATAGTTAAATGAGCAATAGAGAACCACAAGCAGTAGAAGTCAAAGTAACTTGACAAATTTAAGGAATAGAAGCAAAGATGAAGGGAAAGTCCTCTGCTGCTGTGCCGAGGACCTTATTCTTCTAACTTACCCACAACAGCACCCACACACCACTGCTAACCTTTAATAGAGCTGGAGGCTGAAGCAGGCCGAGAGGATCGCTTACGATGTCCATTTTCTACACTTTCAGAAGCCATAGTTGGCTCTTCAGTTCGGGAGATTCTCCGGCTTGGGGTTTTGGACTTTTCAATGATCTCTTTGGGCTCGCTGCTGATAGAGGGAAGCACAAAGTTTCCAGGGAGATGAGGGGATAAAGTCACACAAAAAAGGCTCTTCAGACAGAGTTTCATTCATAAGGAAGCAGATTAAGAAATACACAGTCATCCTGGAGAGAAAATATTCCATCCTGGGACAATGAGCAGCATAATTACCTTCTATATTATTGACAATTTAAAAGTGAATCTAGCTTGTTACATTAATAAAGACAAAATACTAAAGCATAATGCTGGTGAAATTGTGGAAAAACAGGTAAACGATATTAAGAACTTGGAAAAAAAAATCCCAAAACTTCCTCACCCATTTTCCTAAAATATTAATATTCCTCTTCAAAAACCAATAGTACCTAAAATCTAGGAAATTACTAACATATACTGGCATTTACTATGAGTCTGGTATAATCAGATAAACATATTAGAAGTCACATTATAAAATACACATGGGTATATATTCACAATACATTGCTGGGTATATTGATTGCTGCTACCTGAATCCTCTTTTTTCAGCACGTGAAGATTTTTTAAATTGGTAATATCCAGTATTATTGAGAGTATAAGAACAAAAACTCCCGACAGAATGTAAACTGTGTAATTCAATGGTTCTCAACAAGGGGCAGTTTTGCCCTCTAGGGGACATTACCAATGTCTGGAAACATTTTTGATTTTTACGGCTGTCGGGGGATGCCACTGGCACCTTTAACATAGAGGCCACTAAACATCCTATAATGTGTAAGACAGCTCCCCCCACCTCCCCAGCAAAGAATTATCTGATTGAAACTGTCAACGCTGAGGCTGAGAAACGCTGGTGTAATCCTCTGGCTCAACAATTCCATTTCTAGGTGCTAAGGAAACAAATATTTTTACAGAGCTCTATTAAACACAAGGCTATCAAAGCATTTTATTCACACTAGTGAAGACAGAAGACCTAAATGCTTTACTAGCAATAGATTAGTTAACCAAATCATGGCACAACCATACGTAGTCATGAAAAATCATGTTGTAGAGGTCACTTAATGATAAAACTGTTCACGCTACATTATTGTGAGAAAAAAGTTACCAACATTATGAAGAGTATAATCCCAGTTTCATTTTAACATATATTGAGCATATATGTAACCACATATGAATGAATGGGTGTAAGATATATCTAAATGTATGTGTATACAGTATTTATATACATAGATATAACACTATATATTAACATTAGATAGTGTTTATATATATAAAATACATCTGTACACATACTCTGTGAAGGGGACTAGAAGATGATAAACTAAAATATACACAGTGAATATTACTGAGTCATAGTAATACTGATTTACTGGTGACTCATTTCCTTTTTAAATCTGATCTGAATTTCAAGTTTTCTTTAATAAACTTTTTACTACTTTCATGGTCAAGAAATGCATTTTTAAAGTATTAGGAAAAAAAAGAGGCTGATTAACTTTACTTTTGAGACAGGGAACTGAAACAAAAATAATGCAACAAAAGAGAGCAACTGGTCAAAGGGATGCCTCTTCTGGGAAGTCTTCCATGACTTCACTCCCCAAGTGGTTGTCTCTCCTGTCTTTTGGGTTTAGTCTGTACCTGACATTCTGGAGCACCTGACTGTACAGCATGTTTTATTTTAACATCTTATGACTTCCACTAGATTGGGAGCCCTTTAAGGGCATGAACCATGGCCTATCGACTATCCCTACCCTTCCACTGTTTACTCCTCCTGGGGGACCCTTTACTAGTGGCATTATGGCTGGATATTTGGCTACACTGCTCACTACCCTAGATTTATATCTAATAATTGCCCCACAAGCTGAAGCAAGTCAGGAGAGGTGAGGCAGAGCTGGGGTGAAATTACAAGGGGGATTTACACTTCCTTTTAGAGGTGGTGAGGATGGCTTTCTGGCTAGGAGCCCAGAAAATGGTCAAAGCCTCTGAGGAAGAAAGATTCCTAATGGAGATACCTCTTTTCCTGGCAAAACAAAAGCCATGGCAATACCGCCCTGGTGTTTATATGGTCAATGCTCAGGCAGCTCTGGAAACAAACACCCACAGTTTATTTTTTTGTCTGATTATCTTCTTTCTCTAGCCACATAGTTGGTGTATGCTTGAGAAACGCAAGTGAATTTAAATATCAGCAAAATCCAAATAAAATTGACAGGCAGAGTGGTGCAGTAGGAATAGCAATGAATTTGGAGTCAGAAAAACTGGGGTCAAGTCTTCAAGTGTTTATGTTATTTCACTTTCTCTATGCTTCAAATTCTTGATGTATACATCCCCATTTTGTATGCTGCAATACACAAGTTAAGTGTGAGGAGTCAGAATGCTTGGGTTTGAATTTCAGCTTCACTGTTTACTGAATCTGTGGCCTTGGGCACCTTAGTTATTAACCTGAGCTTTTGGTTCCTTACATGAAAGGCAGAATTTACTTTTCTAATAGATACTGTGCAGATTAAGTGACATAATATATCTAGGGAGCTTGTAGCCCAGTGCATAATATCATGGAATGGCATTCAAGTAAATCTTGGCTTATTATGACCACTTCCTAGTGTTGACACGAGAATTAAATGGGAAAATGATTTTGAAGGTGTTTTATAAACTAAGTTGATGTACAAATATGATTTCTTTAAAATGTACATTCTTACACTAAAAAGGAATAACTTTTGGAGAATGACACTACTCCTCTCCATGGCACTAAGGAGGGTGAAGTCACAACGGTTATTTCCTTTTGTCAGGGTATGTGGGCCAGCATAGTGTAACAGAAAAAGCGTGGATTTTAGGGTCAGACCTGGCCTGGCTTTCTCTTTTGCCTTGAGAATCAAATGGCTGTACCTCAGCAGGTGTTGCAAGGACTATTATTAATGACAATATAGCAACAGCTCCTATATATTGAACATGTTCTATTTACTCACTATGGTGAATGCTGAACATGTTATTCTGTTTTCAGAACAACCATAAAAGAAAAGTTGTATTAAGAGACATGTTACCTCTGAGGGTTAGGACTCATGGCAGTTCCCTACTTTAGCAGGAAAAACAGACTGGCACAAAGAGGCAAGGAAAAGGACAGGTTCAGAGAGGTTTAAAGGCTGAGAAAGTTGATACCTTTTAAAGAGGCTTATGCCATATTCATGCTGAATCTGCAGAAACGATCATCTTACCTTTGTCCAGAGACTATGGCAGCATTTGCCTCGAGTTCTGTGAAAAAAACAAAGTAATTAGATGTGGGAGCTTCTGGTGTATATGTTCACAGGGAGAAGCTAGATGTCTATGAGAATTCTGAATGCCCTATTTAGGCTGACATGTCTCAGTGCCCAGCAGGATCCTCACCCTACATGGTATAAAGACAGAGTTGGCATGGATACAATGTGGTTGTCTGAGGCATAAGACACTTACTTGGTCTATTTTTACATCTACTCCACACTGTGAAATAATCCTGTCTGGATCAATAGACTAAATTCACACAGCCTGGTTCATATTTCACCCAGCTATAACTAGGTTAGTAAAATAAGCCTCTTCCTCTTGTGTAGAGGAGAATGTTTTCTCGAAATATCTCCACCCCCTTGTTTTTAAAGACCATAATCTTCAAATATGTCTTAAACATCTATTAAGGATGCATTCTCCCCCAAAGGCCTTCCTCACTGAGGTTTAGAGGACAGAACTGCTTTGCTTTGAGGTATCGCCTACAGACCCCATTATGTTCCTCTCTTCCTCAACCTTCCAGCAATGCCCTCCAAGAAAGGAAAATCTCAGTAATTTGCCTACCAGGATTTTGCTTAAATGAGCAAGCATCCTATGGGTTAACTAGGCACTTCTTTCTCAGCATCAGCAGAACAACTTCTTCCTCCCCTAATATGCCTTTAGGTAGTTCCATCTTTTCCAAAAGACTTCCCTGATGCATCAGATAGCAGTGATCTCTCCTGCTTCTGGTGTCCCACAGCCCTGTATCTGTCCCTGTCCCCCTGTCCCTCCTTTTAGGGACCACCTCAGACTCAGTATATATGTCTAACTGGGTTAAAATTTTGACCTCATTGTTAATTAGCATGTGACAATGAGCATATTACTTGACCTGTCTGCTCAATGCCTCATCTGAAAAATGGGGATAACCACTTTACCCACTTCAAAGTTAAGATGATTAAATGAAATAACATATTGGTATAGTACCTGGCATTTAGTAATAACTCAATACTAGCTATTATGATTATTGCTATGGTGCTCATGCTGATGCAACCTTGATGAGAGGAGGCTGGACTCCTTTGCCTTCAATGCAAGATGCTGGCAGAAGAGAATCCTTCCTTCTCATTTGCTATTTAACTCTCCATATCTAACCCATAAAACCTGGAAATACCTCCACAAGAGATAGATAACAACTCACTGAGTCCCTGCTGCCTTGCTCGCTCTGCTGGAGCATACAAACTCAGGTCATGTGTGCACAAAAATGAAAACAGCTCAATCAAAAGAGGTTGATTACAAAAAAAATGTTTGTTCTTTTGAAACAAAATTAATGCTTCCAAGACTTTTAACACTATCACATCTAATTCATATAAGTGGAAACCAAAGGGGTTTGGTGAAGGCAAGTAGTGGCTTTAGAGGTATTTTAAGGATATTGGTTAAAGTTAAACTTTTAAAAGGAACAGTAATTTAGCCAATTACTCTAAGAAGGGCATGTGATACAGTAAAGCCCATTTTCTAGAGTCAAGTGTTGGGGCAGGAAATGGAATTCCCTTACCCTTTTTAGTTTTTCCTTTTCTCACCAAAAATAAGTTTTGCTTTCTAACTCCTTCTCTGAATAATGTTTCATTCATTCTCAGATGTTTTGCACAATATCAGGTATCATGTGGGCAGATGGTAGCAAAGGAAGAATCTGGATGGCTGAAATTTTTTGTTCATTCTTTCCAGAGGTCTGATTTTACCCAAGAGTGTGCAGTAGAAAGTTCTATCCATCATATAGGACATAGAACACTAAAGCAGGTTTTAAAATAATCACAAGTTATACCTTACTTTTACTGGGCTTAGACTCACAAAATTAAACAAGGTTGTACCATTTTTCTTGTTCACAAATTTTGTCAAGTTTCTGAATTGTACTGTGAATGAGATTCTAACCTTCTTCTGGAAAGAATCTTTTTTTTTTGTACCCTTCAATTGCTTACAATGACAAAGAGCCAGGTAAGACTAAACTATAACATATCTGTATTTATCCGCTTTAGTAGTCTAATCTATAAAGGCAGTGCTGTTTTTACCATGAAGATCCTCACACGTTCAGAGACGACCCAGAATCCCACAGCAGTTATTTGTCAGAATACCATGGACTCCACCTTCCAGAAACACCAGCCCTAGTGCTATTTACAATATCTTGGTCATGGAAGAAACTTAATGCCACCCAAAGATGACTGAAATGACTCTGACTCCCTGGAGGAATGGCTACCTCACTGTAGCAGAGGTTATGAGAATAAGCCTCCACTCCTGTCATGATAATGCAATTACTATCTTAGTGCGGTAATGCTTGCCACTCCAGTGAGTTACCATATGCCAGTCAGCTGCCATCTATGGGTGCCAGGGTCATGGAACAGTGCAAACTATGCAATGGAAACCACCCATACCGGGGTGGCAGACAGACAATGGACACTGAGATGTCCTTCTTGAGTTCCCTGGCTCACACCAGGAATGCGTAAGAGAGCAAGCTGGTCAGGGGGAAAATAACCTCAAAGAGCACTGCACAACTTCTGCCACTCAACTCAAGTCTGCTCTGAAACAGTTTAGCCACTTTCTGGCACATGAAGGAGAGCAGTTCCTTCACATGTAACCCATCTCACTCCAAAAAGTTTCCAAAGTGTGCCTTACCTGGTCTGGCAACAGACCCCTGCAGTGCTGTGGCTGGAGTTTCCTTTGGGACTAAACTCTGTGAAGGGGCTAAGGTAAGAAACAAACAAACAAATCAGGCCTTTTAGTTTTTTATCTAAACAAAACAGAAAGCACTGACAGACTCAAAGGCTAAGTAACTGCTGAAATACACAGACTCTTGGAGGGCAGTACTTGAAGCTGGCCTTGAAAGCACAAATACCTTTCTAAACCTTCTTAAAAAATTAACTACCGTAATGCTTAGTGACAAAGACTACCACTAGGAGTATCTGTTTTTCTTTTCTGTGTGTACAAAGATCAAGGAAGGAGGGGGCCATGAGGACAACACCAGCCTTAATTTTTCCTCCTTGGGGTGGAGTTCTGCCCAGGACTCTCAAAAACAAAGCACACCCTAGTAGGCAACCCAAACCACTCTGGAGGAATAATTGAATCATTCACCTTAGCATTTAAAAAATTCTGTCTCATTCCTCTAAAGGCTATATTCCCTGAGACCTGAAATGAATAATTTATTCTGTACTTTTCTACAGCACCTGGCAAGAGTGATGGGCATAAAGCAGGTATTCAATTCATACTTAATGAATAAATCAATTTGATATGTAATTTACTTATCTAACAAACAGTAACCAAGAACTTACTAGTGGCAAGGCATTGTATCAGGTACTCTGAGACCAAATTGTATCTTTCTTGCGCATCAGCAACTCAGTCTAGTACTAAAGGTAAGATATACACATGTGGTACACTGGAGTGCACTGTGATGGTTACATATGAAAGAGATTCATAAAGTACAGAGTGCTTCAGGAGTCCAAAGCAAGGGAGACCAATTCTAGATTGAGAAATCCAAATGTACATTAGAGGGAAAACATTAGAATTAGGCTTTGAAGGACAGACAGAATTTGGGCCCTTGAAGAGGACTGGAATAGAATAGAATACACAATGTACTCTAGAATGGAAACTTCTTGAATCAAATAGTAGAAATTAAGGGTATAGATATGCCATAGTCATTCAAGGGCATGTCTTTCCCTCTTGACACTACAGTCTAACATGCCAGATAAACTCTGCAACAGTTAAGTTTTACCCTCTTGTGGGAACTGTGGGTTTTATAGATCTCTCTCTCTTAGTCAATAATACCTTCGTGTTAAGAATTTATTTTGGATGCTTATCTGCTAAAGCTTAAAATGAAACCTTCACTTTAACTCCAGCATTGGTTTCTCACATTCATTTTCAAGGTAAAAGCACTGAAGCCCCTTGAAAAAGAATGGAAACAACCTTAACTAAAATTGAGAACTTATTCCAATTGCTGGTTCACCTTCCTAAGGCTCACATATTTCTCTTGGGTTATATATGATCCAGATAAAAAATATATTCTAATCACTTCGTCACTACTCTCTTGGTACCGGAGGGAAATCTTCCCTGAAAGAAGTAAAATGGAAACATTTAATAGCAGAGGATATATTTAAGTCACACAAGGTTCCTTTTTAATTTTTAGGGCTCACCTATCAACAGAACCAGAACCAGAAACCTACAGCACCCAGTTTTATGAATTCTGTCTTCTGCAAAGGCATCAAACTCCTTAAAGACCTTTTCTCTCTCCCTATATTTCTAGCATTGAAGGAAAGAGGCAGAGAGGAGAATTTGCCTTTCCAGAGCTGTGTGAGGCAGGGTGCTGGCCACTTTATGCTAAGCCTTCTCACCATATCTTTGTATGAGTTCTGAGAAGTAGGAATTACAATCTCCATTTTATAGGTGAAATACATGGCAAACAAGAGCTTAAGGAATTTATCCAATGTGACTGGTAACCAGTGGAGCTAAAATTTGAACTCTGATTTTACCCTGAAGCTTGTCTTCTTCCTGCCTCTCCTCCTGGGTGCTTA
The DNA here is from genome assembly GCA_032199065.1 of Smutsia gigantea. Lineage (NCBI taxonomy): Eukaryota > Metazoa > Chordata > Mammalia > Pholidota > Manidae > Smutsia > Smutsia gigantea. The sequence continues at coordinate 157,353 of JAVSCE010005754.1, read as the reverse complement.
CCACTTGCTGGTAGGCACTTGAAATATTTTAGCTGCATAAAGATAGGTGCTATTAGCTGGCCTAGGATACAGTCAAGGTCCTTCTCAGTTTTGACAGTGTATGATGACTCAACCCGGGTAAAAAGAACTTCTGCATCACTTGAGCCTCATTGAAGAAGAGAGGGGGAGGGGGAAGAGAGAGAGTGTTTGTGGGTCATGAGGGAGAGGGGGAGGGAAAGAGGGAAGGTGTAAGGACACCTATGATTCCATCATTAGCCCACCTTAGCAGTACATAGAAAATAATCTGAACTAGATATACACAAGTGGAATGGTTTAATTTACAAAGAGACTGCATCAAAAAGAAAACAGTAATAATATTTTTTTACCATTACTGAACTATTATTCTAGCCCTGTGCCACCCATGTTATATGCATTATGTCATTGAATTCTTAAAACCACAACTGTCCCCACATTATAAAGAAGGAAACTGAAGTTTGGCATAGTCAAGTAATTTGATACTGTTTACCATACAGCTGGTAAATTCTGGCACTGTGATACTAACCCAAACCTATCTGTTTTTTAACCACTTCGTGCCTCCTGTGTCTATTATCATGAAACCTGGTTTTCTGGAAAGCTCTGCTCTGGAGCAGCCAGTCATAAGGGAATAGTGTCTGGGATACAGTGAGGGAAGGAGCTATGAGGACCCGGCTCTGAACTTGTTGAAAGCAAGTGTATCATGTTAAGAAGAACCTGCAGAAGCTGCTGTTCAAATTTAAGGGACAATATTAAATTATGGAGGTTCACATTGTAGGCTTTAAACGAATAACTGGACCCTGAGCTTCAATCTTACCCCCAGAATGGGGTTAGGGCTACCTGACATGATTGGTATGAAGATGATGTGAGATAATGTTTGTAAAAATGCTTCCTTGTAAAACAAAAAACTTCAAATAAATGAAAGGTATATTATTATTTCAGGAGCTGAGACTGGACCATGTTAATGAATGTAAACTTAACATGGGATCTTAAAAGCATATTTCCTAATGTATTTCCAGTAAATGAAACTACCACTATTGTCATTTAGCCCATTCTTCTCCCTACAAGTAGAAAAGGGGTCATGCTTTCTTTGTGGTATAGGTTGTCAAAAAGCTGACACAAGGAGATGATGCCAGGTCCCGAGTACATACCTATGCTGGGTAGAAGCTCCGGATGGGATCCCACCTTCTCCTCCACTAGGCCACCTGCAAGTGGCTCAGATGCTATGCCAACATGATTGCTTTTTATGGTTGGCGCTGCGGAGATGAGCTCAGAGGGTACCAGAGTGGTTACTATTGAGCGTACATTGGTGGGGGGAGTACCGCCAGGTAAGCTGGGTCCTGATGAGGTGGAGCCCGGGCCCATGGGGCTAGAGGTCATTTTTAGCAGAGTGGGTGCTGGGGGCGTTGGGGTTTTACTGTCCAGCTCTGTGGATAACTGCTCTGTTCCCATGAGCCCTGGAGTTGTGGTCTCTAGCCCTTGGCCTTCAGTCTCTCCATCTGCACCATATTGCTCTTCGCCCTTGTCAAGAGAGCCTGTAACTTTCTTACATGCCTTGGTCAGCAAAATCTGGCCGATTTTGTCCACTTTTCCTTTGCCCTTACTAGATGAGACTGGGCTTCGCCGGTTGACAGAGGAGCCTGGACTACTGGTCAAAAGGGTAGAAACCATTGTGGCTGATTGTGAAGAGGGCAGAGTGCTCTGATCTGTTGAGGTGCTCACCTGAGCACTAGCCTCATCTGGATTCACTTCTTTCATCTGCTGAACAGGGGGATGAGGAGGGACAACTGGAGAAGTTGAACAAGGAGGGGAGGGAAGCTGAACAGGGGTGGCTCTTGAGTTAAGGACCAAGGGTCGACCTGTCTGTAGGTTTGGAGCAGGGCTACTGGAGGGGGTATTTGGTGGTACAGGAGCAGAAGAAAATTTTATGTTCTGAGGTATGTGTAAAGGGCCAACTACTGCAACAGAGGGAGGCATCAAGCCAGAGTTGGCTGTCAGTGGGGCTGCAGGAATTGTACTTGGTTGTGATCCTTTCATCACCTGAATTATTGAAGATGAATTGATGAAGACAGGTGTAATGAACTGAGGTCGGGCATTAGACTGAGCAGCTGACTGTCCCTCAGAAACCATAACCTTGCTACCCACATTGGGCATCGTGACAACTGTTGACATTAAAGCAGACTGCAAGTGAGTTGGCAGAGCTGCTGATGTGTTAACTGAAGTTGTGATGGGATTGGAAGTTACAAAAACAGTTATCTGATTTGCAGGCAAGGGAGTGGAAATGGAGGAAGAGCTGACAGGTCTTGACATTACTGGAGGGATGCTTGGTGCAACGTTAGAACTGACCTCACTCAATTCTGGATGCACAAGGGTTGAACATGGCTCATTACTGTGAGGTAAATTTAGGGAATTAGAGGGTTCTTTAGAAGACGGATCCTGCAGTGTGGGAATGACAGATGCTTTTTTCAGGTCCTCCGCAGATACTACTGGAGGTGTGACTTCCAGATCTGTAAGCCCAGGTTTAATGGTCACATTAGGAGCTCCAGAGTTGTCAAGAAGTTGACTTAACGATGTTGGTGCTTCCCTCATAGCAGGAGACACCAAATTTTTGTTCTCTTCGACACTGGGAAGTTTGTTAGGATCCGCAGGTTGCCCATCCTTTTTGGATTGATCTTCAGGGACAACCATTTTAACTTCTTGGGCAGGGATTGATTTTAGCTCAACATTTACCTGCTCCTTCCTACCCTGGGAATTTGGGCAATCACTGTCCTGAAGCACATTCAAGCTCTCCTTGTTCTCCTCGGGAACACCCCCCACTGTGGCCACAGGTATGGCAGGATTCTGAGGATTCAGCCCGCTGTTGTTGGGGAAGTTCCCAGGCACAGGGGGATTGGTCAGAGGAGTGGTACTGACCAATACACTTCTTGGCAATTCCACATTCTGCAACAGTGCTGTGTTTGTTTGAGAGGCCAGAGTAAGTTTAGGGGCTTTTGAATTTTGTCTCCCAGGACTTGGGGTGGTTTTCCTACTGGAACCAGGACTAGACCTGCGACTGTTGCTTGGACTTGCCCGTTTTGTTGCTCCAGAATTAGACTGCTTTCCAGAATTCACCACCACAGAATCTAATTTGTGAGTTTGTGGGGCAGGAAAATTGGAAGGATTATTCATGGTGAGATTTGAAGGTGCTTGCCCAATGGCCTTCAAAGTTGTTGGATTTAGGCCCTGTTGATCAAAGCCCCTGTTTAAATTTGGCCTAGGAGGTAAAGGAATATTAATCTGTGGAGGGAAGAGTCCAGCTATGGAGGCATTGAGTCTTTCTGGTGACAGACTGATTTCTGAAGGTTCTGTGCTGGGAGGGCGGTTGTTGGGTGTCTGAGGGTAGTAGGGCCTGGGGCTGGCTCTGTTTGGTGTTTTAGGCCTAGATGTTTGGGTTGGAGCAGCCACATTTGGAAAATGGTGGCCATGAGAGCTGGGCAGGGAATTTACAAGGGGTTGCTGGGGAGTTGCACCTTGAGTTGCTGAGAGGGGCGATGGTCCAGGTTTTGGCCCTGTCATCACTAACTGATTCTGGGAAACTACTAAATGTGAAGGCATGTTATTTGGGCCTCCTGAGACTGATGGCACTTCACTGCCACTAGCTTCAGGGAGTGAGGACATGTCTCCCAGAGGAGAGCTGGAAGGGTTCTGGGGGTTCTCCTGGTACACCATTTTCCTTGAATTGCTTCCCAAAGGAGTATTCACAGGCATTGGCACTCTTTGTTTATCAGGTGATGGTGGTATGGAGGCAGGTCCTTGCAAACTGACCATGACGGGCACACTGCCGCTCTGCTGTGTGGGCATTCTCTGGGAGTCTGGGTTCAGGGGGCCCCTCGGGGGGTGGACATTCTGGGAGCTTGGAAGCCTAACTGATTTGGGGTCCTGCTGCATCATTAGCATCATCATCATCTGCTGCTGCTGTGACTGTGGCTGACTGGGAGGTGGTGGCTGCTGTGGTGGCGGTGGCAGGTGCGGCTGTGGCTGCTGCTGTGGTGGCTGTGCTGGGGGTGCCACATGCTGCATGAGCTGAGGAGGCATCTGCTGAAGTGGCCTCTGTTCAACTGGTTGAGAAGGAAAACCTAAAACGAGCCCCCCAAATCAGGGAAGTTAGATTTTTCAGCAGGGAAACTTTGCTACCTTTAGCATATCGCCAAGCAATACTCATCTTGACGGCACAGACTGTGCACACAGCTCAGGCATGCCTGCCCCCAGCAGGTAGGGACGTCCCCTCCTTATTCGATGCATGCAAAGGGGCACACTGCTCAAGGAAGCAAAAGCAAAGCATCGAGAATCTGGAGCTTCTCAGTCTTCAGTGTCTAGATGAGGCACTTCTGTACTAAGACTCTTAACAGACACTCTGTGCTACGCGCTGAAAGTGGCTGGGTCTATATGAGCCAACCATTCAGATGAAACAAGAAAAACTCCATCAATACCAAGTAGCTGAACACTCAGCACTGGGGTCTCATGCAGGCATAATAAATATTTCACTGTACTTGTGAATGAAGTAAAGCATTTAGGATTATTCACTTTTTCTCTTATCACAGATTAACTTTTTCAATACTTGGTTTTGTTGAAAACACCAGCATCGAAGATAGCCTTTTTATTCTTTCAACAGAGTAAAATACAAAATTCTAGGGTTCATCCCCCTTAACAAAGGGGGATTTAAAGTCACTCCAATCCATTGGTTCCACACACCTTGTTGCATCCTTCAGGCTCAATCCATTAGGGAACCCAACTGAATTAAACTGCCCCTCCAATAGAAATTAGTTTAATAAGTAAAAGGAGCCAACAGAGCTGATACACACATTGAAAATAAAATGAGGGTACTGAAATTGTTTTGATGGATACTAATTTCCACTTACTTTCTTACATGTAAAAATCTATTTGGAGAAATATTTTCTATTTCACAATTGGAATCCACAATTGGAGGACAACTAACCTGGAAAAAAAGCCCTCAGGAATAAAAAATTTGGGGAGAAGAATTCTGAGGGATAATGCCTTACAGATTTCCAGAAGGCAACATCTCAAATGATTCTTTTGTGAAGATTTTACTTGGCATCTTATGATAACCCAAACCTTACACAATCAGCAGAAAAGATGGAAAGATCATTTGCCAAGAATAAGGGTGACTCAGTGGAAAAAGTGGGTATATAGTTGGGATACAATTTCACAAAATAGATTTATTCCATTGTTGCATGAAAAATACATTAAGAAAGTTTTAAGAAGGCGCAGGAATAAGAACAGTTGGCTCTGGCAGTTGGAAGAAATGCTGGCTCAAGATTTTCACAGAGCAGCTACCAAATGCTGCTGATCCACTAGGTCAGATCCTGTGCTTAATAGCTAATTAATGTCTTCTGGCCAAAGATTTCCATGGCACCAATAAAACAATCTGCTGAATCCAGTTTCGAAGATTTTTAAAATCCTTTTTTGTTTAAGCCCGAGTTAACTTAACACATAAAGCTGATAACATATGGCATTGCTACATGTTTAACTTGGGTTCCCATGTTATGAAAATAGTAATTTCTGTCGAAGTCCCTTGATGTCAGGGGACTTGATGTCATAAATGACATAAATGTCTTTTATATTTCAAATCAGCTCACTAGACAGCACATTATATACCAAAGAGAGCAGAATAGATAATATAGAAGCCTCTCAAAAGGAACAGTTTAGAAGGGCATGGCTGCTATAAAGGTTTCAGAAGCTGGAGGCAGCAATCCAAAGGGCACTAGTGGTAAGACAGATTGGGGTTGCTATGACAGAATGGTGGAACGGGAAAGCCAAGACACATGCAGCACCTATAACATAATGAAACACCAAATATATTAATCAAGGGGTGCAAATTCATATGCCTTCAGGGGTCAGGCCCGTAGTGAAGAAGACAAATGGGCTGGTATAAGACAGTAGTAGTAGGCCTATGGACAGAGAGAAACCATAGAGTAGATCCTCTGTCAAAAAGCATTTAAATTCAGGGTTTTGTATGGTTTAAGATACTGCATGACAATTCAAACATATTACAGGTCAAATTTAGCCTGTAGGCCCAAACTGTAGGAAGGAAGCAATAATGTGTGTGAAGACCTCTGGATTCATATAAGGATTCAGATATGTCTGAGGGAAGAAGGCACTTTCCTATTCATAAGGCCTTCTGGACACACCTGCCAAAGACTGGTGACCTCTGAGGCACAACTGTGCTGCTGCAACTCACTGATGGTCAGAGTAGTGTGCCCAAACGATTTTTAATAAGTAACACAAAGTATTGACATCATGATAGATTTACTTTTCTTTCTGATTCATTTTTAGAAGATATAAGTTAAGGGTGCATTAAAATTTATCCTTAAAATAACATCACTCTCAGATGCCATGAAGAGGTGAAATAACTAGTGAGGAAGAAAAAACACAGTCCTTTGTACACACAGGGGAGAGTGGCCTAAGTGTGATAGGCCTGTGTGTCTTCAGCTAAATCACTGCTCAGGACAAGAATAGCATGTATAAAGATTGGGGCAGCTAGCCTTATTTCTGTAATACCTAAGTTAGAATGAATGAATTTTAGGAGCTTTTTCAACATTTAGAGGATAATATTATTTTATAATCAGAAAGGAGTACAACACTGGGCCTTTAACAATATTGGTCCTATTATTCACCTGGGTGGTAGGTATGTGTCTCTTTTATTACTCTTTATATATTTTTTGTTTAAAGAGTCATAATAAAACCTCTTTTTTGTAAAAAATCTTATTTTAAACTCGGTTCTCTGCTTTGAGAAAGTCCCAGCAAGGAAAGGCCACAGGAAAGGCAGGCAAGCAGGATTAGATTGAAAAGCATCTTTCCATTTTGATGCCAACTAGAACCTTGATACTGACAAGAATAAAGAGATGCTTGACATTTCAGTCTGATTTTATGAACTTAAAATAACAAAGACTGATTTGTGTCTTTATGTGTGTCTCACATACACACACACGCATGCCTTCAGAAGTTATATTTGAAATTTCTATTTAATATCGAGGCAAAATTTCCAAATATTAGCCATATTAAATTGCTAAAAAAGACTAGTGAGACAAAATCAGCTGTTATTTCCTTGAAGAGTGCCTTGTAATGCTATATAAATGATGAAAAGTATATAATCTTTAGCTAACATTTTATCACCTGGTGGTCGGTTTGAAAATTCTGGCAGTTTAGTGCCTGAGTTGTCCAAGTTAATTCCTTGTTCTCCAGGCAATGGCTGCTGATCAGCCTCCTCCAGACCAGCTGGGCGAGTATCTGGGGTGCTAAAAGATAAATTACACATTCAAGAGTAAGTTGCATAGTTTATGCACAAAACTAGTTTATCCCCTCCTCTATTTCTGAAGAACCAAAATCTGTTTGCATTATTCTTACAATTAATCTACTTTTTTTCCCCATTATTTACTCTTACCATCCTCTCTCCGGTCCGATAAAATATTCAATATTGGGCATAAAAACAATCTGGCAATTTCATTAAATGTTAAAATACACTTAATAGTGTGGATATTTACTCAAAGTGCTGTCTACAAATTTCCGATATAATTACTTTTATGTAATCATCTATCCCTTAGATGTCTTAAGACCTGATTAGAGTTTGGGCTATCAATAGTATAAAGTACTATTCCTGGCTGATGAAAATGTTAAAGATGAATACTAGCACGAAGCTAACTAACTTCTGCTACAGAATGATCAGCAGACATCTCCACTGGCTTGAGATGCTTTTATTTTTACCTGGTTGCAGCTTAGAATTTGTAGTAGGGAAGAAGAAATGAAGAAAACGTTATCTACTAATATCCACATTCCCAAAGAAACAGAGTGTTCACAACCCTCATTTTGTTTGTAATCTTACTTCTAGCCATGCCTTTCTTTCTTACCTTTAGTTTCCCTGTGTTCTGATCTTGGTCACCTACCTTTAGACAGTATTTTGCCTCACAGTGTTCTGTGTGGTTTCATCAGCCTTATCCTAAATCCACTTTAGGAGCCCTAGCGCATGGAAACTTAGAACCTGAAGCAGGCCCTCAGCACATCCAGATGCCTGTTATCGATTTGATCCTTATGTGACTTCTCTCTCACTTCAAATTACAAGTAAGGATTCTGGTATATTTATTTTCAAAGAATAAAGAAAGTCTCACATATCTGGTCCAGTCACCTCATGCTGTGGGTGAGAAGACAAAGGTCCAGAGAGGTGTAAGAGACAGTCTCAAGGTTCCACAGTGAGCTAGTGAGAGCTGGGAGCATGTGTTCTTCCTATTATACCTACTCTTTTTCTTTCCTAAGAGCCCTGATGCTGTATAAGGTCCTTTTCACAATCTGAAGTCCCAACAAGTAAGCAATCTCCCAGTAAAGAGAACAAAAATGCACACTAAGAGGAACTCAGTCACCTTGCAGTTTTACTCTTAGACTACTGCGAGGAATAAACATTGCCATTAAAAGCATTATACCCACAGACTGACAGTGTAAATAATTTAACTTAGAGCTACTGGAAAAATTAGATAATTAAAAGGCTTACTAAATCTGAATTCAGGAAAATATAGTTTGTTAATGTGTAATTGCTGAGTTTTAATTTGTAAGATTCAAGAAGGCCAAGTGAGTATGATATAAAGAAATATTGTAAGAAGGGTGGGAGAAAGGTAGTTGGTTTTATTTTGAACATTTATACTTGTTTAAATCTCCCCTATTCTTTTCTATAGTTCTAGTAATTTATTTCAACTAACCCATTGTATACTCATTAGTTACTATTCCTTGTTAATAAGTGTCTCTGAATTCCAGTTTTATGATTAAAGGCAGAAAATTCAGTTCAATCAATACTCCTTCTGGAAACTTTTTATCAAAGCCAAAAACATGACCAAAATTAACACTTAGCTTCAGGAAATGAAGTGTAACTTAATTGCCCTTCCTACTGTGATCTTGCAAAAGAATCCACCTGGGGAAGCTTTACAAAAAGTATGACTGATTTTAAAGGTCCAATCATCTTAGCGTGAGGTTTTAAGCTTGTAGGGATGTTAAAGAGCCTCTAAAGGCAGGGCACCTGTACAAAAAACCATTGTTATTTGAGATAGCAGGGAGTTTCCATAAGCAGTTTTCCAAAACATATTTGGCCTCTCTGGCTCTCCAACAACCATTATAAGCCTGAATGCTTTGTGGAGTTGCAATGTGGTAGCACTGGCTACTTTTCAAGCTCTGAATGCCAAAACCCCAAGAGTACAGACTTCAGAGACATTTATCAGCCAATAGGGATGTATGAACCTTGTTTGAATCCTTATTTGAACAAAGTGTAAAAAAATATTAATTTGGGATAACCAGGGAAATTTGAACACTGGATATGTTGAAGTATTAGTTTTTCTGAGTATACTAATGCTATTGCTTGGTCATTAAAAAAACACAGAACTGTCTTACCTTTCAGAGGTACATACTGAAATATTTAAAGTGAGTTTGCTTTAAAATAATCAAGAAAGTAATGGGAGAACATGGATGAAGGCAAGATAGACTATGAGTTGGTAACTGTTGAAGCAGGGGGATTTCATTACATTATTCTAATTTTATATATGTTTAACATTTTTCATCAGAGAAAGTTGTCCATATAGTAATAAATGAGTAAGATATGAGGTAAAACTATCACAACCTACTTTAAATCTTGCTGACTATTTTTCTTCTTCCGAGGGGGTTTCTTCTTCTTCGGTTTATTTGCATTGGTATTATTTTGCTTATTGTTTACCCCGAAGTGGCCTGCAGAGATGTCACTCTGCAGTAAGTTGACCAACAATGGACTTGTTAGCGTGACATCCTTATTGACTGGGAAACCTGGATTCTGACCACAGGACATCTGATTTCCATTGGGTGCTCCACTGAAAGGTGTGTTGAAAGGCATCCCATGGCCTGAGAAGTGGTTTCCCGAGGCACCATTTCCCTGCATGGTCTGCACGTGGGGGGGAACCATGTTGCTTTGTTGCATGCTGACGTCAGGCATCATCTGAGACAAGCTGACATCATTATTTGCTGTAGTAGCAGGATCACCATGCTGCTGGGCCATGTGTGGGCTGGGCCCTGGTGGCCGCAAGACCTGCCCTTGAATCCCCATAACCTGAGATGGACTGTTGTTCACAGGCCCTTGCTGGGGCAGCATCTGTCCTGGTATCTGCCCTGTGAACTGCACCATATTTCCTTGCATGTTTGGAGTTGGTCCTCTCATTATCTGTGCTGGTCCCGGCATGACACTGGATTGGTTTTGAGTGTTAAACTGTTGCTTATTCCCCTGCATTTGATTGGTCATGATCTGCTCTATCATTGGGTTCTGTTGAAGCACAACTTGCCCCTGAGGCCCCATCATCTGGTTATGTGGTGCCATCATTTGTGGGCTCTGCTGGGGAAGAATCTGCTTGGGTGGGGTCATCCTTTGGGGTGAGGGCCCAAGATTTTGGCTCTGAGGGTTCACCATCATCTGACCCTGTGGCATAAGCTGGGCCCTTGAAAGGATCATAGGGTTCTGAGGGTTCAAGGTTCCTTGTTGTTGGACCATCTGGCCCTGGGAGGGCACGATCTGCTGGTGCATGCTCATCAGTTGAGATGGTGGGCCCTGTTGAGGCTGGCCTTGCATGTTGCCTAGGTTCACCTGAGGAACCCCAGAACTTCCAGCCTGCTGGTTGTTCATGTTGCCATGAATTCCCATGAGGCTGGGCTGCATCATATTTGGTGGTCCATGGGACACCTGCATCTGGTTTTGAGGAGGACCAGCTCCTTGACCACCTTTAGAAAAAAAAAAAAGGTTCATAAATACTTGTATCTAAATGGCATCAAGATATTTAAATTACCTTAATTAGAAAAACACCCATCACCCATATACCCACTGAGCAACATAAACGTGTGCTGTGCTTGACATAGTTTCTGTGGGTTTTCTAACCAATGGAGGTATGACTGTGGATGATTGTTCACATTACCAATGACTACACAATAGTGAAGGAGAAACCATTTTGTTACTCCTATTTGGTAAAGAAAATCAATAGTTTATTTTCTTTCAGATTAAAGAGAAAAGCAGCATCTCATTGTTTAAAAATGACTTGTAGCTACTTTAGGAAAAAAAAATTGATGAAAAGCACTGAGGGTATGAAATAAGCTCTGCTTTAGATGAGTGAGGGAAACAAAGAATACAATGCATCTTCTTAGCAAAACCTCCAAATTGCTGAGGATATATTTAAAAACGTTTCTTGGAAAACTAATGATGATTCTCAAAGGTTATGTGTGTGATACCTGGATGCTGCACTTTAAAGAAAAGAACATATTTCCTAAGGACAAGTCTCCTCTGCTCCAATGTGGTAAAAGTTATTTAATCCTGATTTGGAAGCTGAGCCTATGGTGGGAGACAACTGACAGACAACCCAGAAACTGCAGACAGAGAATAGTTAATAAGGGATGTTAAAACTTCAGCAACCCTCCTGTGGCAGTCCCTGGTGAACCATGTGGGACGTGTTCTATTCTCAGTTATTTCTAATCTGACAAGACACTCTCTACTTGCTGCAGTGTTTGCTTATTGTTGGGTCATTGGGATTCTCCTATGGCCACGTGCATTATCTCCCCATTTTTACTGAATAACCCTCTAATTCATTTTATCTCTCTTTTACTTTTCACTTCTAAATGGGGACTAGAAAGTGGCAGCTACCATGAAGTTGTACAGCCCGTCCATGCTCCAGTCAGGGAGGCAATGGACAAACTGTCCCTGGCTCACATTATCCAGAGTTTTCCTGAATCCCAAGGAAGACTTTCCAAACAAGCCTTATAAACTTCTAACTTGAAGTTCATAACCATTGCATATACTCTCTACACTGAACATACCAGTGTATATTCCTCCAATCAACAATTAGTTGTTGAGTACCCAGTGTAAACAAGGCACTCTGGTGCTGAGGGAATATCAATAAGCAAGACAGACCAAATCTTTGACCCCTCGGAGTCTAGTTGGCAAGAGACAAGAACAAACAGAAAAGTATTTTTTTTTCAGGAAGAAGTAAAAGCTAACAGGAGAAATAAAGTAGAAATAATAAAAATAAAGAAAACAGAAAATGACAGACAAGAGTAGAGCTATCTAAGATAGGATAAGTGGGGTAATCAAAACAGTATGTACATGTGGAAGACACCATATAAAAATACAAAATAGCTGGGCTTGGGTGGAAGAATTGTGAATCATTTTAATAACTGTTTTAAACCTTCCTGTGGAAAACATGAATTCACATAACTCAGGAATGCAATTTTGCATTAGCAGATGGGAAAAGTCAAGCAGTTCACCTCAGTCTTAAAGAGGTGATTTGAATTTACTAAAAATTAAGTTAGGACTTTACATGTTCCTTAGTTATCTACAATTAAAGTTGGAACCACATAACTAAATAACTCTAAGTGAGCATGGATGTTCCTCAGAAAGTGTGTGCTACCTCAGTCCAAACTGCCTGAATGAGACAGGTTAAGAGGATTAGTCATGTGGTACCTCAGCAACCAGAAACACGAGGTCTGGGCATATACAACACTGCTTTACAAACAGTTTTGAGCCGTTCTGTTTCACACCCATTTCTCCTCCAAAGTTTCTTCTTATACATAATAAACTGTTGGCATTAAATCTGTACTGATTGAAGTCTGGTCTTCAAATATCACATTATAAACCTGAATTCAGACTCTTAGCATAAACAAAGCTAACGTACTATACAGAGATTTTAAAAGCTGCAGTTGTAAATTACCATGTACCTCCATGCCTTTGTACCTATAGTTTGCTTTGCCAGAAACACCGTTTGCGCTTTTACTAAATTAGGGGTTGGCAAATTATGGCCTATAGGCCAAATCAAGCTCATTGCCAGTTTGTAAACAAACAGTGTCTGGAACAATGCCATGCTCATTCGTCTTTGGCTGCTGTTGCACTACAGTAGCAGAGTTCAGTAGTTGCAACGGAGACCATATAACTTGCAATGGTTCCTGAGACATTTTACCTATTTTTGATGTATTAGTTATTGCCCTGAAAGAATAATTATTTATGAGTTTGAAATCAAGGGGAAGGACCAAGACATGTATCTGTATAGCCCTGCTGCCTATCACAGTATCTACCACACAATGCTCACTAAATGAGGGCTGAATAAATCACAGAAAACAAACCTGCATGCTGGACATTTTGATTTGCTTGCAGCTGAGGGGCTCCTGAATTCCCAGGGGTGGTTGCTGTTGTTGAAGGCACCTGACCTTGCATAAAGTTCGGATTGGCCTGTCCTGCTGAGAAGCCAGGTGGGAGGCGTTTAGGCATTCCTTAATAGAAAACAATGAGTAAGGTAGTTACCTAGCAAATTTATACTCTCGCTTAGATGTGGAATGAATAAGGAAGGATGAGCTGCATGAAGTCTCCACTGGCTTAGCTCTCTGTCACACTGGTAATATCTTTAGTAATAAGGTTGGGAAAGATGGTTAAAAAAATTAACACAATCTCTTACATGAGCACTGTCAAAATGAAAAAGAAATACTAAAAAATTTACACTTAGAGCATGCCAAGGAGAAGATGGCAGTCTGCTCCCTAAATGTGATCTGAGGCCATGTCACAGCAAGGTTTAGGGCTCACTTTTCTCTGTAATACAATGCATCCCAAAACTTTACATACTTAAACATAGGCACCAAAGGAATTGCTTGATTCTCTCATAATCAAACAAACTGATATGAGGCACTATCAAACGAAAAGCTGGGTTCTGGTATTAGGGATAGTTGGGTGTTCCCCCCCCCCGCCCCCCCACTGAGGGAAATGGATGACAATCTCCTTTGCAGGAAATTTCCCCTCATTTATGCTTGTCTCTTTGGAAGGGACAGGAGATTAGAACCAACTTATAGGAGCTTCAAAGTGAGGCTATATTAAATTTATCATTATGTCTTCCTCTCATTAGGTTTGCTGCAATTCTGACAGCTCTGGTACCAAAAGCCATGCTCTAACTACTAAAGCTTTACTTCCTTTCACAGGAAGGTTTAATTTCAGAAAACAGATCTGTCATAAGAAGAATCTCAGAACCCACTTGCGGTTGCAATGCAGGCCTTGATGTGGCCAGATCACCTAGGAGAGCACATCATCTGCCCTACTAAAGCATCAAGACCTAAAGCTCACTGAAGAATTTTTTGTATTACTCCATTTATTATTTTTAAGGGTCAAATTTTCAATGTCCTGAAAAACACTTTGTAGACAAATATGCATTTGTCCTTTAGCAGTGACAAGTCCCCATTTGCATGCTTCCATTGCAATTAAATCGGTAATCATATTTGCAGGAGGGACTACCCAGCTTCCAATGATCCAGGGCTAGATGCCCAGAACAGTGAAGTTTGGAGCTGAAACATTCTTGCATTTTCTAAAAACGTCGTAGGATTCAAATAGTAGAGCCTCAATGTCAGTAAAATTAATTACAAGAGAGTGAAAAGACTGATGAGCAACTTAATTTCACCAGAAACCATGGGAACATGCCTTCGCTTTGTTGCACTAAAGATGCAAGGGTTTTTTCTGGGTAGGCAATGGGTGTCTTTTGGTGGGGGGTATGTTTATCAGATGACAGTATTACTGACACACTCTATACCTTACTGAAAAGCTCCAAGCACATTCATGTGCACTAGATCAATGATTAATAAGAATAAATAATAAACATGGAGATGGATAAGTTTTACTGTAATCGTTTTACCTCTCACACATTAAGCTCCATTGCTTTTTCTTCATACAAGAGGCACCTTACAAAATAAATAAATAAATCTCCTTTAGGTATAACTGGTGGAATTCCCTCTCTAAGGAGCAGGCATTGGCATTACAAAGCTATAAAAGTCAATGATTTCTGAACTTATTCCCCTTTAATATTCAATCAAATTTAACAAATACCATGCTTACTATTTTACTAACTAGGATTATAAAAACTGAAAACTTGAAGGGCCTTTTCCTCAAGACCCGGTGCTTATTCTTTTCACTTTTGCTCTACTGCATAATCTTAATTTTTTCAATAGTTGAGCAGCTTGTTAATAAAATGCATGTTTCTGGACATTTTAACTTTAGTACAAGATCAAGCAAAAATAATTGGAAAAAGAAAATGAACATCTCTATATTGAATTTCACCTGCATTTTCACCGGAGGGCTAGCTTAAATGTAGCCGGTAAGCCGCTGCATGATGCATGAGGTTAACTAAGCTATTTCGTGTGACCACTACATCCACAAAAGCAGATAATCAAATCACATCCTATTTAATTCCCTCCATTAATTAGAAATGGCAGTTCCATGAGGGTCTACCTCAGTAAGTCCGCCACCACAAACGGCTTGGTGCTCCTCACCTCCTAGGCCCGGGTGCAAGCCCTGTGGCCCCTGGGCGGGCGGCTGCGGGGGCATCACCAGGAAACTGGGGGCCCTGCCCGGGGAGCCGGCTGGCTGCTGGAAGCCCGGCGGCAGCGCGTTGCTCGGAGGCGGCCTTGGTCCCATCTGCGGCGGAGCCTGGCTAACCGTCGGGGAGGAGGCGGGGGAGCCCTGCTGGAAGGCGGAGGGCGACGAGGCGGGAGACTTGCCGGGGAGGTGCGGCGGGGGTATGGGGGCTGCCACCCTGGAGGGCGCCCCCTGCGGGCTCTTCCCCGGAGGGGCCGCGAACGGGCCGCTCGGCGGGGGGAAGCCCGTGTGCGCCTGCGCGGCCTGTTGGCTGCCGAAGGGGTACGGCGGGGGAGGGTGCGGCGGCGTTTGCGCCGCCAAGGGGGGCCTGGCCTGCAGCGGCGGCGGCGCCGCGCCCGGTAGGGGCGCCTTCTTCCAGCCGTGGTTTGAGGCCATGGTGCCTAGAGGGGCCTGGGCCGGGGGCGGCTGAAGGGCTCCGGAAGGCAGCTGGTTCCAGCCCGGAGGGACGGGCCCCTGGGCCGCGGCGGGAAACGGGGGCCGGACTGCGGGCGGCGGGTGCTGCTGCTGCTGCTGTTGCTGCGGGGGCCTTGCCTGCTGCTGCTGCTGCTGCTGCTGCGGGTGCTGCTGCTGCGGGTGCGGGTGCTGCTGCTGCGGGTGCGGGTGCTGCTGCTGCAGCTGGGGGCAATTAGCCGGGTTCGCCGGTCTGCTCGCAGAGACAGGCGGCACCGGGTGATGCGGGGGCGCTAACGGGCCTGAGGGGTGACTCTGCTGCTGCACATGGAGCCCAGCGAGGAGAGGGTCCATTGCATCTGTTTAAAGACAGTCAACAGTAGTAATTAGCTTGTTGCAGCCCAGGTGCCAGGCAGCAGTCCCGGCCGCTCCGCGTGCCTGCCCGACACCATCAGGGGGACGCCAGTGCGCAGCTTCCACATGCAAAGCAACCAGAATGACGGAAAGAACCCTGTTCAGAAAGAGCTATGGTTCAAAAGTGGATATAAGAGGCAAACATAAAATGCAGAGAACGTTATTTTCCAAAGCATATTCTAGGGAACTACGTTCATTAGTGTTATAAGGAAACAAAATAAAATCATAATCCATTAGGTTTGGGCAACAATGGACCTAACAACCTGAGAGTTTTCTTCACGATAGGACTTTCAGTGCCTCCAATATTTTCATTCTGAATTTACCAACAGAATTCACAGCTATGGAGGATCCTGCAGGACTAAGTGAGCTAAGGAACACATTTTTATGACCGTTGGGGGTGTAACTACAATTGCTAAGATGAGAAACTCTGAGAAGGAAAGGAGGACTTAAAGGCTGGAAGAACCTGTAAAGGAGGTGGCATTTAAGCTGGTCAGTTAGGAAATTGACATCAGAGACAGATGAATTCTTCAGTGATCTGTGCAGGGAGTTCAAGGCCTCCTCAATCCACAAAGACTGGAGGTCATTACCTGATTGAGAAGCAGGGCGAGGAGTCCTAGGCTGCAGCTCTGAATTGGGGCCTGGTGCCATCATGGAAGATGACACGTTTCCACCCTGCGGTATCATAACAGTGGCAGGGCTGGTCATCCTTATTATTCCTAGAGGGAAAAAAAAAGTTCCTAGAATACTGGAATTGGTATAATGTTTGTTTTCAATGAAACATTTCAAGAATATGAAAAGGTATGGAAAATTTCTGTACCCATCATCTACCTTGTTTAATCTAAACATTTTGCCTTCTCCTTCAGATACATATGTAGATACAGCAGAAGCCCCAATCTCATTCCATTCCTTCCCTCTTAGAACTAGGATTAACAGTTGTATAAATATTTATCATTTCATATATGTAGGTAAACTGCACAGAATTTTTTGTATTCATTTAATCTTTGTATAAGTGGTACTATACTCCATGTGTTCTTCTTGAGATTCCTTTTTCACTTACTATTAGTTTCTGAGATTCATCCATCTTGACTCCTAATATACAAGCTCTATTTTACGGAACCTGTACATGCGTTCTCCTGATGATGAAGAGTAAGTTACCCCTCTCCTCCTGCCCCAACTTTTCATTCTTACAATTTTGCAATGTCATATTATTGTGGACATATGAGTGTCTTTAGATTACATACTTAGAATTGCTAGGCTTTAAAATATAAACGTCTTCAATTTTACTAGATATGGGCAAACTGCTCTAAAAAGTGGTTATGCCCATTTATAATCCAACTAGCAGTTTGTGAACTCCTCATGCACCATTTGTAACTTCTGATACTGTTAGACTTTAGAATTTAGCATTCTCTGTCCCTAAGTGAAAGAGCCTATAATTGTCCTCTCTATCCTTTGTTTTTGACATCAAGATTGAAATAACTTCAAAATGAGTTGGAAAGTATCTTTCCTCTTTTCTATGTTCTGGGAGAATACCTGTATCTGTTCTTTAGAGTTTAGTAAAACACCTGTAAAACCACCTGGCTCTGTGGGTTATGCTAATTGATTTATAGGGAGACTGATTTTTAATCATTTCAATTTCTTAAGTAGTTACAAATCTTTTTAAGATTTCTGTGTCTTATTAGTCTAGGGTGAACTATGTTTTCAAGAAAACTGTTAATTTGTCAACACTTTAAAATTTATTAGCATAAAGTTATTCATGGGATATCTTTTTCCATTCTTCTTCTAAAAATTGAGATATAACCCAAGCACTATAAAATCTACCCTTTTAAAGTGTACACTTTTTTCATTCTTTGCATTGTTTGTGCCTTTTCTTTTTTTCTTTCTCTTACCAGGCTCATCAGTTTTAGCTGTTTTTTTTAAAGGAACATCTTTTGGTTTTGTTGCTCTATTTTTTGTTTTTTTGTAAAAGACTTTGCTTATCTCTGATCTTATCTTTATATTCTGCTGTTCTTTTTCTCAATTATTAAATCACTTGCATATTTTCACTTGATGTTCTGCTCTAAAATAAGTGTCTGAGGGTTTGAAATATTTTTTTCAAGTGCTGTATTGGTTATATCTCACAAATTTTGGTATGTTCTATTCTCATTATTCCATTTTAAGTATTTTCTAATGTCCACCAGAATTGCTTTTTAAATAATCACTGGGGCTTTCCTATACACTAATAATGAACTAACAGAAAGAGAAATCAGAAAAACAATTCCATTCACAATTGCATCAAAAAGAATAAAATACCTAGGAATAAACCTAACGAAGGAAGTGAAAGACCTGTACTCTGAAAACTACAGGACACTCTTAAGAGAAATTAAGGAGGACACTAACAAATGGAAACTCATCCCATGCTCTTGGCTAGGAAGAATAAACGTCAAAACGGCTATACTACCTAAAGCAATCTACAGATTCAATGCGATCCCTATCAAAATACCAACAGCTTTCTTCAATAAACTGGAACAAATAATTCTAAAATTCATATGGCACCGCAAAAGACCCCGAATAGCCAAAGCAATCCTGAGAAGGAGGAATAAAACAGGGGGAATTATGCTCCCTGACTTCGAGCTCTACTACAAAGCCACAGTAATCAAGATAATTTGGTATTGGCACAAAAACAGACCCACAGATCAGTAAAATAGAATAGAAAATCCAAACATCAACCCAAACACATACAGTCAACTAACATTTGATAAGGGAGCCTTGGATATACATTGGGGAGATGACAGCCTCTTCAGCAGCTGGTGTTGGAAAAACTGGACAGCTACATGTAAGAGAATGAAACTGGACTACTGTCTAACCCCATACACAAAGGTAAACTCAAGGTGGATCAAAGGCCTGAATATAAGTCATGAAACCATAAAACTCTTAGAAAAAAACATAGGCAAAAATCTCTTGGACATAAACATGAGCAACTTCTTCATGAACATATCTCCCCAGGCAAGGGAAACAAAAGCAAAAATGAACAAGTGGGACTATATCAAGCTGAAAAGCTTCTGTACAGCAAAGGACACCATCAGTAGAACAAAAAGACATCCTACAGTATGGGAGAATATATTCATAAAAAACGTATCTGATAAAGGGTTGACATCCAAAATATATAAAGAACTCATGCACCTTAACAAACAGAAAGCAAATAATCCAATTAAGAAATGGGCAGAGGACATGAATAGACACTTCTCCAAAGAAGAAATTCAGATGGCCAACAGGCACATGAAAAGATGCTCCACATCGCTAATCATCAGAGAAATGCAGATTAAAACCACAATGAGATATCACCTCACACCAGTGAGGATGGCCAACATCCAAAACACAAACAACAACAAATGTTGGCGAGGATGTGGAGAAAAGGGAACCCTCCTACACTGCTGGTGGGACTGCAAATTAGTTCAACCATTGTGGAAAGCAGTATGGAGGTTCCTCAAAAAACTCAAAATAGAAATACCATTTGACCCAGGAATTCCACTCCTAGGAATTTACCCTAAGAATGCAGCAGCCCAGTTTGAAAAAGACAGATTCACCCCTATGTTTATCGCAGCACTATTTACAATAGCCAAGAAATGGAAGCAGCCTAAGTGTCCATCAGTAGATGAATGGATACAGAAGATGTGGTACATATACACAATGGAATATTATATAGCCATAAGAAGAAAACAAATCCTACCATTTGCAACAACATGGATGGAGCTAGAGGGTATTATGCTCAGTGAAATAAGCCAAGCCGAAAAAGAAAAGTACCAAATGATTTCACTCATATGTGGAGTATAAGAACTGAGAAAAAAACTGAAGGAACAAAACAGCAGCAGACTCACAGAACCCAAGAACAGACTAATAGTTACCAAAGGAAGACTTCCGGGAAGATGGCGGTGTGAGCAGGGCGGCAGAAATCTCCTCCCAACACTATATTTATCTACGAAAACACAGAAAATACATCTATTCCTAAAAGAGAGACGAGAATACACAGGAAAGCGCACAGCGTGCAGCTACACCCGAGAGGACTCGGCACCCCAAGAGGCGGGTAAGGATACGGAGCCGCGACCAGGCGGGACCCGAGCCCTCCCCCACCCCAGCGCACCGGCGGGAGGAGAGGATTCAGAGCCGGGAGGGGGTGGAAGTACACCCCGCGAAGTAGCCAGCCCCGGTGATCTGCGCGGGGAGCGCTGACCCACATTGTGCAGTGCAGCGGAGATTGGAGAGACAGAGGGGCAAGATCTGAGCGGGGAACGCGCCAGGGGGCTTGCAGCCGGCTCCGGGAAGGAAAAAAAAAGTGCGCGCTTTCCTCAGCGGTCTTAAAGAGACAGGAGCCCAGCGGAGGAGCCGGATCGCCCCAGCACACTCAGCCCAGCAGGCTGGGAGTCCTGGGGAGTTTCAGACGCCTTAGCTGGCGACTGAGGAAGCGTAGCCATACTTAACACTTCTCACTGAGATCAACAGCCTCCTATTCGTTCCCACCCCTGCCAGAGCGATAAAGGGCCCTGCGGAGCGGCACAGTCACAGCTGTGGAATAGTGGGGCAATAGCGCCACCTAGAGCATTCCCACAGAATCTACGTCCGGTGGGCATTTTTTGTTTTGTTTTTTTTTTTTGTTTTGTTTTTGTTTTATCTTTTCTTTCTTTTTTCTTTCTTTCTTTCTTTTTTCTTTTTTTCCCCTTTTTTTTCTTCTCTTTTTAAAGTGTTAAAGAGCCCAGCTGACATACGTGGCAACTATCAGTGACCAATTATATAGCCATGAAAGACAGAGGAATATGGTTCAGACCAAAATCAACGAGACAACCCCAGAGAGGGAGTCTGAAGGGAAGGAAATGCACAGCCTCCCTGAAAAAGATTTCAGAATAAAAGTCATAATCATGCTGATGGACCTACAGAGAAATGTGCAAGAGCTGAGGGAGGAAGTGAGGGAACTGAGGAAAGACAATACAGAAATCAGACAAGCGATCGACGGGCTTAACAGCAGAATGGATGAGATGCGAGAGACTGTTAATGGAATAGAAAACAGAGAACAGGAGTACAGAGCAGCTGAGGCAGAGAGAGATAAAAGGATTTCTAGGAATGAAAGAATATTAAGAGAACTGTGTGACCAATCCAAACGGAACAATATTCGCATTATAGGAGTACCAGAGGAAGAAGAGAGAGAAAAAGGGATAGAAAGTGTCTTTGAAGAAATAATTGCTGAAAACTTTCCCTCGCTGGGGAAGGAAGTAGTCTCGCAGTCCACCGAAGCTCATAGATCTCCCAACACAAGGGACCCAAGGAAGACAACACCAAGACACATAATAATTAAGATGGCAAAGATCAAAGATAAAGACAGGGTATTAAAGGCAGCTAGAGAGAGAAAAAAGATCACCTACAAAGGAAAACCCATCAGACTATCATCAGACTTCTCAACAGAAACCTTACAGGCCAGAAGAGAATGGCATGATATATTTAACGTTATGAAACAGAAGGGCCTCGAACCAAGAATATTGTATCCAGCACGATTATCATTTAAATATGATGGAGGGATTAAACAATTTCCAGATAAACGAAAGTTGAGAGAGTTTGCTCTCATAAACCACCACTACAGGATATCTTAAATGGACTGCTCTAGATGGAAGCACACCTAAGGCTAAAAAGATGTCACCAGAGGGAAAAAAAATCATAGCAAAGAAAGCAGACCATCCAAATACTAACTAAAGGCAAGAATAAAACACCTATTATAGAAAGAATGGAGGAGGAGGAATAAGAAGGGAGAGAAAGAAAGAAACATCAGACTGTGTTTACAATAACTTAACAAGAAAGTTAAGTTAGATTGTTAGATAGTAAAGAAGCAACCCTTGAACCCTTGGTAACCACGAATCTAAAGCCAGCAATGGCAATAAGTACATACCTATCAATAATCACCCTAAATGTAAATGGACTGAATGCACCAATCAAAAGACACAGAGTAACAGAATGGATAAAAAAGCAAGACCCATCTATATGCTGCCTACAAGAAACTCACCTCAAATCCAAAGATATACACAGACTAAAAGTGAAGGGATGGAAAAAGATATTTCATGCAAACAACAAAGAGAAAAAAGCAGGTGTTGCAGTACTTGTATCAGACAAAATAGACTTCAAAACGAAGAAAGTAGCAAAAGATAAAGAAGGACATTACATAATGATAAAGGGGTCAGTCCAACAAGAAGATATAACCATTATAAATATATATGCACCCAACACAGGAGCGCCAGCATATGTGAGACAAATACTAACAGAATTAAAGGAGGAAATAGACAGCAATGCATTCATCTTAGGAGACTTCAACACACCACTCACTCCAGAGGACAGATCAACCAGACAGAAAATAAGTAAAGACACAGAGGCACTGAACAACACACTAGAACAGATGGACCTAACAGACATCTACAGAACTCTACACCCAAAAGCAACAGGATACACATTCTTCTCAAGTGCACATGGAACATTTTCCAGAATAGACCACATACTAGGCCACAAAAAGAACCTCAGTAATTTCAAAAATATTGAAATCCTACCAACCAACTTCTCAGATCACCAAGGTATAAAACTAGAAATAAATTTTAGAAAGAAATCAAAAAGGCTCACAAATACATGGAGACTTAACAACACTCTCCTAATTAATCAATGGGTTAACGACCAAATCAAAACAGAAATCAAAGAATATATGGAGACTAATGACAACAACAACACAAAGCCACAACTTCTGTGGGACGCAGCAAAGGCAGTTCTAAGAGGAAAGTATATTGCAATCCAGGCCTATTTAAAGAAGGAAGAACATTCCCAAATGAATAGTCTAAAGACACAATTACTGAAATTGGAAAAAGAAGAACAAATGAGGCCCAAAGTCACCAGAAGGAGGGACATAATAAAGATTAGAGAAGAAATAAATAAAATTGAGAAGAATAAAACAATAGAAAAAATCAATAAAACCAAGAGCTGGTTCTTTGAAAAAATAAACAAATAGATAAACCCCTAGGCAGACTCATTAAGAAAAAAAGAGAATCTACACACATAAACACAATCAGAAATGAGAAAGGAAAAATCACGACAGACCCCACAGAAATACAAAGAATCATAAGAGAATATTATGAGAATCTATATGCTAACAAGCTGGAAAACATAGAAGAAATGGACAACTTCTTAGAAAAATACAACCTTCCAAGACTGACCAAGCAAGAAACAGAAAAACTAAACAGACCAATCACCAGTGACGAAATCGAATTGGTAATCAAAAAACTACCCAAGAACAAAACCCCTGGGCCTGATGGATTCACCTCTGAATTCTACCAGACATATAGAGAAGAAATAACACCGATTCTCCTTAAAGTTTTCCAAAAAATAGAAGAGGAGGGAATACTTCCAAACTCATTCTATGAAGCCAGCATCACTCTAATACCAAAACCGGGCAAAGACCTCACCAAAAAAGAAAATTACAGACCAATATCCCTGATGAACGTAGATGCAAAAATACTCAACAAAATATTAGCAAACCGAATTCAAAAATACATCAAGAGGATCATACACCATGATCAAGTGGGATTCATCCCAGGGATGCAAGGATGGTACAACATTCGAAAATCCATCAACATCATCCACCACATCAACAAAAAGAAGAACAAAAACCACATGATCATCTCCATAGATGCTGAAAAAGCATTTGACAAAATTCAGCATCCATTCCTGATTAAAACTCTCAACAAAATGGGTATAGACGGCAAGTACCTCAACATCATAAAGGCTATATATGACAAACCCACAGCTAACATCATACTTAACGGCGAGACGCTGAAAGCTTTTCATCTAAGATCGGGAACAAGACAAGGATGCCCACTCTCTCCACTGTTATTCAACATAGTACTGGAGGTCCTAGCCACAGCAATCAGACAAAACAAAGACATACAAGGCATCCAGATTGGTAAAGAAGAAGTCAAATTGTCACTATTTGCAGATGACATGATACTGTACATAAAAAACCCTAAAGACTCCATTACAGAACTACTAGAACTAATATCTGAATTCAACAAAGTTGCAGGATACAAAATTAACACACAGAAATCTGTTGCTCTCCTATACACTAATGATGAAGTAACAGAAAGAGAAATCAGAAAAACAATTCCATTCACAATTGCATCAAAAGAATAAAATACCTAGGAATAAACCTAACGAAGGAAGTGAAAGACCTGTACTCTGAAAACTACAAGACACTCCTAAGAGAAATTAAAGAGGACACTAACAAATGGAAATGCATCCCATGCTCTTGGCTAGGAAGAATAAATATTGTCAAAATGGCTATACTACCTAAAGCAATCTACAGATTCAATGCAATCCCTATCAAACTACCAACAGCTTTCTTCAATGAACTGGAACAAATAATTCTAAAATTCATATGGAACCACAAAAGACCCCGAATAGCCAAAGCAATCCTGAGAAGGAGGAATAAAACAGGGGGAATTACACTCCCTGACTTCAAGCTCTACTACAAAGCCACAGTAATCAAGACAATTTGGTATTGGCACAAAAACAGACCCACAGACCAGTGGAACAGAATAGAAAATCCAAACATTAACCCAAACATATACAGTCAATTAATATTTGATAAAAGTGCCTTGGATATACAATGGGGAGATGACAGCCTCTTCAGCAGCTGGTGTTGGAAAAACTGGACAGCTACATGTAAGAGAATGAAACTGGACTACTGTCTAGCCCCATACACAAAGGTAAACTCAAGGTGGATCAAAGACTTGAATGTAGGTCATGAAACCATAAAACTCTTAGAAAAAAACATAGGCAAAAATCTCCTGGACATAACCATGAGCAACTTCTTCATGAACATATCTCCCCGGGCAAGGGAAACAAAAGCAAAAATGAACAAGTGGGACTATATCAAGCTGAAAAGCTTCTGTACAGCAAAGGACACCATCAGTAGAACAAAAAGACATCCTACAGTATGGGAGAATATATTCATAAATGAACTCTCTGGATAAGGGGTTGACATCCAAATATATAAAGAACTCATGCACCTTAACAAACAGAAAGCAAATAATCCAATTAAGAAATGGGCAGAGGACATGAATAGACACTTCTCCAAAGAAGAAATTCAGATGGCCAACAGGCACATGAAAAGATGCTCCACATCGCTAATCATCAGAGAAATGCAGATTAAAACCACAATGAGATATCACCTCACACCAGTGAGGATGGCCAACATCCAAAACACAAACAACAACAAATGTTGGCGAGGATGTGGAGAAAAGGGAACCCTCCTACACTGCTGGTGGGACTGCAAATTAGTTCAACCATTGTGGAAAGCAGTATGGAGGTTCCTCAAAAAACTCAAAATAGAAATACCATTTGACCCAGGAATTCCACTCCTAGGAATTTACCCTAAGAATGCAGCAGCCCAGTTTGAAAAGACAGATGCACCCCTATGTTTATTGCAGCACTATTTACAATAGCCAAGAAATGGAAGCAACCTAAGTGTCCATCAGTAGATGAATGGATAAAGAAGATGTGGTACATATACACAATGGAATATTATTCAGCCATAAGAAGAAAACAAATCCTACCATTTGCAACAACATGGATGGAGCTAGAGGGTATTATGCTCAGTGAAATAAGCCAAGCCGAAAAAGACAAGTATCAAATGATTTCACTCATATGTGGAGTATAAGAACAAAGAAAAAAACTGAAGGAACAAAACAGCAGCAGACTCACAGAACCCAAGAACGGACTAATAGTTACCAAAGGGAAAGGGACTGGGGAAAATGGGCGGGAAGGGAGGGATAAGAGGGAAAAAGGGGCATTACGATTAGCAGATGTAATGTTGGGGGGGCACAGGGAGGGCAGTACAACTCAGAGAAGACAAGTAGTGATTCTATAGCATCTCACTACGCTGATGGACAGTGACTGTAATGGGGTTGGTGGGGGGGACCTCATGAAGGGGTAGTTTAATAATCTTAATATTGCACATGTAATTGTAAATTAATGATAATAAAATAAATTGTATTAAAAAAAAAGAAGCTGAAAGGTTTTCCTTTAATATTGGGAACAAGACAAGGATGCCCACTCTCCCCACTTCTATTCAACATAGTACTGGAGGTCCTAGCCACAGCAATCAGACAACACAAAGAAATAAAAGGCATCCAGATTGGCACGGAAGAAGTTAAACTCTTCCTGTTTGCAGATGACATGATACTGTACATAAAAAACCCTAAAGAATCCACTCCAAAACTACTAGATCTAATATCTGAATTCAGCAAAGTTGAAGGATACAAAATTAATATGCAGAAATGTGTGGCATTCCTATACACTAACAATGAACTAGCAGAGAGAGAAATCAGGAAAACAATTCCATTCACAGTTGCATCAAAAAGAATAAAATACGTAGGAGTAAACCTAACCAAGGAAGTGAAAGACCTATACTCTCAAAACTACAAGACACTCATGAGAGAAATTAAAGAAGATACCAATAAATGGAAAAACATCCTGTGCTCATGGATAGGAAGAATTAATATTTTCAAAATGGCCATCCTGCCTAAGGCAATCTACAGATTCAATGCAATTCCTATCAAAATACCAACAGCATTCTTCAATGAACTAGAGACAATCATTCTAAAATTCATATGGAACCAAAAAAGACCTCGAATAGCCAAAGCAATCCTGAGAAGAAACGATAAAGTTGGGGGGATTATGCTCCTGAACTTCAAGCTCTACTACAAAGTCCCAGTAGTCAAGACAATTTGGTACTGGCACAAGAACAGACCCATAGACCATGGAACAGACTTGAGAGGCCTGATATAAACCCAACCACATATGGTCAATTAATATATGATAAAGGAGCCATGGACATACAATGGGGAAATGACAGCCTCTTTAACAGCTGGTGTTGGCAAAACTGGACTACATGCAAGAGAATGAAACTGGATTATTGTTTAACCCCATACACAAAAGTAAACTCGAAAGGGATCAAGGACCTGAATGTAAGTCATGAAACCATAAAACTCTTAGAAGACAACATAGGAAAAAATCTCCTGAATATAAGCATGAGCAACTTCTTCCTGAACGCATCTCCTCGATCAAGGGAAAGAAAAGCAAAATGAACTCATGGGGCTACATCAAACTAAAAAGTTTCTGTACAGTAAAGGACACCATCAACAGAACAAAAAGGCATCCTACAGTATGGGAGAATATGTTTGTAAATGACATATCCGAGAAGGGGTTAACATCCAAAATATATAAAGAATTTTCACGCCTCAACACCCAAAAAGCAAATAACCTGATTAAAAAATGGGCAGAGGATATGAAGAGACAGTTCTCCAAAGAAGAAATTTAGATGGCCAACAGACACATGAAAAATGCTCCACATCACTAATCATCAGGGAAATGCAAATTAAAACCACAGTGAGATATCACCTCACACCAGTAAGGATGGCCGGCATTGAAAAGACTAAGAACAATAAATGCTGATGAGGATGAAGAGAAAGGGGAACCTTCCTACACTGCTGGTGGGAATGTAAGCTAGTTCAACCATTGTGGAAGGCAATATGGAGGTTCCTAAAAAAACTAAAAATAGAAATACCATTTGACCCGGGAATCCCACTCCTTGGAGTTTACCCAAAGAATACAACTTCTCAAATTCAAAAAGGCACATTCACCCCTATGTTTATTGCAGCATTTTTTACAATAGCCAGAATATGGAAGCAACCTAAGTGTCCATCAGTAGATGAATGGATAAAGAAGAGGTGGCACATATACACAATGGAATATTATTCAGCCGTAAGAAGAAAACAAATCCTACCATTTGCAACAACATGGATGGAGCTGGAGGATATTATGCTCAGTGAAATAAGCCAGGTGGAGAAAGACAAGTGCCAAATTATTTCCCTCATTTGTGGAGTATAACAACGAAGCAAAACTGAAGGAACAAAATAGCAGCAGACTCAAAGACTCCAAGAAGGAACTAGTGGTTACCAAAGGCGAGGGGCGTGGGAGGGCGGGTGGGGAGGGTGGGAGAAGGGGATTGAGGAGTATTTTGTTTAGTACACATGGTGTGGGTGATCATGGGAAAACAGTGTAGCACAGAGAAGGCAAATAGTGAATCGGTAGCATCTTATAACACTGATGGACAGTGACTGCATTGAGGTATGGGTGTGGACTTGATAATATGGGTAAAAGTAGTCACCACATTGTTTTTCATGTGAAACCTTCATAAGAGTGTATATCAATAATACCTTAATAAAAATAAAAAGTAAAAATATAAAAATAAAAAAGATTAGTTACTGGGATGAGGAAGGTATCGAGAGTGTTCTGTTTGGTCTTGTTAGTTTGAGATGCCTATTTTAGACAATCTCTCAAGAAAGTAAGAAGTGGTCTGTTGGGCCAAATGCTATGTGACACCAAATAAGATGAGGACTAAGAAGTGAACACTGGATTTGCAACGTAGGGGTCAGTGATAATTCCAAAAAGAACAGTGTCTGGGAAGTGGTGGGGACAGAAACGAGATTGGAGTGGATGGACAAGAGATTGTGAGATGAAGGAGTAGAGACAGTGTGCATGGATAACTCTGAGAAGTTTTCCTGTGGAGGGTTTGAGAAGTAGTTGGTAGCAGTTGGTGGAGGCTGTGGGATTTAAGGGAGTTTTCCGTCTACAAGATAGAACACAATTAGCATCCCTGGCCTCCACTAAACACACTAAGGCTTCCTGGTCACTGTGACAACTAAACTGCGCTCTCATTCATGTCAAAATTCTTCTTGGAAGGAAAAATCCTGCCTCCTCCCCTTCCCAGCTACAACATGTTTGTGTAACACTGCAAATGCTGCAGTAGGGAGGGAGAATGCAGGAGAGAAAAGGCATAATTGCAGGAGTGAAAATTGAAAGCAAGGGCGGATGCAATCTAAACGGGGCAGGGATTGCCTATTTTAATATAAGAAGGATGCAAAGAGAATGTGTACTGAGTGGGTAGGTTGGTATTTTATGGTGGCAAGATGAGAGAGCCTTGTTCTTTTTTTTTTAATGAGACATGAAGGGAGGTTATCTGCTGTGTGCAGGGGCAGATGTATTGAGGTAATGGATCTGAAGAGTGAGAAGATGGAAAGTAGTTGTTCTGAATGGTAGAAAATGAATATCCTAGGTAAGTGTTATCAGATTGAAAGAAGATTTGAGTAGCCATTTGAGATTCTATTGTTGTCCATTTCTACCATTCAGCTCTGAGCTCTAGAGCACAGAAACTCACAGTTTTGTTGTGCATCTGTGTACCGCAGTACCTGGCATGGTACCAAGTGCCTAGTAGGTACTCAGTATATATTTGGTGATGTAATATGCTTGACTGCCTGTTGAAACCGCCATCTTAGAAGACACCTATATTCTTTACCAATATTCCATAGCCCTTGCCTTCCAGATATCTAACATTCATTCATTCATCCATCAATCCATCCATCCCCCTGTTCTGAGACCTCTGTGCCTTCTTCAGGTCTTGGCTGATCTGCTTATCCAAGTGGCACATCCTGGGCACCACCCCACTTGCTCATCAACTTGTTGATGGTTTTCTAGGGTTCCATTGTGGATCTACTTGTCATCTCCTTAGTTTCCTTGCCATCTCCCCCTTTAAACCTATTCTCTGAAGAGCTCCAGCTTTTTGCATTCTCCCCCATGCCACCACCACGAACAACAACCCATTCCAGTGCCCTCCTCTTTCCAGGTATCAGCCTGCTCCCTCCCTGGAATTCCCAATAACAAATTAGCATTTTACAACTTTTCATTTTTTTATTACATGTGTATTACATGCCTATTGGAAAAAATAGAAAATAAACAGATATAGCATCTTAATTCTGAAAGAATCTTTCTCAGACACCATCTGGTAGGTTGCATTGATTGCAGCTTTACACTCCCTCCTTCCCAGTAAGAAGATTGTATGTTCCTTCCCCAGTGACTCAGGGCTTGGCCATATGGCTTGTTTGGGCTAGTGAAATGTGAGTGATATGACTTACGCTATGTCTGGGCAGAAGTTTTAGACATGAGTTTCTAATTTGGCTTGGCCATTTGAGTTTCCACTCTTTGCCACAAGTGCCACATGTCCCAGAGGAGGACTGTCCCTTCTGCCTGGGTTCTGGAATGAGAAGAAACGTAAGGCAGACCCAGTCCAACCCACAGCCTAACCCTCTGTGTGATGAGAAATAAGTGTTTATGTTTACAAGCCACTGAAATTGTGTTTTTTGTTGTTATTGAAGCAAGAGCTAATATACATTATTTCCTCAAAAATTTCAAGCTCAGTGTTCTGGATCATTAAAATAGGGATGTCATGCATGGTGCCAGACATTCCTCTTGTACC
The DNA here is from genome assembly GCA_032199065.1 of Smutsia gigantea. NCBI lineage: Eukaryota > Metazoa > Chordata > Mammalia > Pholidota > Manidae > Smutsia > Smutsia gigantea. The sequence continues at coordinate 126,727 of JAVSCE010005754.1, read as the reverse complement.
CATTGATCAGGGCATTCTTTCCTACTGAGCCCAGATGTGATTTCGGAATCCTTTTGAGCACAGTGTTCCAGGGAGCTACTACAAATCAAGCAGAGATGGCAGGTGAGAAGAAACCTTTCTGGCATGCTTCCATTTCTCTGTTCTGTCTAATTTTATTAATATCTTTTGCTTAAGTGTACCTTTCAAAACAGGAATGTTCTTGGAAATATGAATCAGAAATGCCTAGGCTCAGAGAACTCATTTTTTTTAATGCTTATAATATCATTAGGGTCTTAGAAACAATAATACTTGATGAAAAGGAAACTCAGACTCAAAGGTGTGACTTGTTCAAGGTCACACACTAGGAACTAAACCTGGTCTGTTTGCCTCTAGTGCCCATAATTTTTCCATTATACCCACAGGACCCAGGTGCAGCTAAGGGATTCCACTGACTAGAGTCCTTTGATTTCTTCTTTCTCAGGGCTCCAAACTCTTCATTTCCTAGGCTCTAGGGTAACTGAAGCAAATGGATCCATTAGATCCCTTTTTCACCAAAGAGCTGATATCCAAGTGTTTTATGGATGAAAAGAACTGCAGTGGAATTATATTATAAAGGAGTTATTAGTGGGACTAGGAGAGACACACAACTAGCTCAGGAGGTCAGAACTCCTGGAAAATGCATATTCCTGAACTCCAACCAAAGCAGCATCTGAGGCCTTAATGAGAAAACTGACAAACAAAACCAAATATCCTTAGCATATCATTGAATGGCAACCTGCCCACTGAAAGTGGAGGCCCCACCAAAACATGGGGTTTGGAGGTGAGACAGCTAACATCTGCACTACTGGTTTTCTGGATCATAAAGGGCTGAGATTCACTGGGGTTCACATGGTTTACCTGCAAGGTGACTCATCCATGGCAGAGCCAGTCGTTATAATGGGGGTCTACCAACAGAAAAAGAATTCCCTGCAAGATATAGGGCTTTCATGGGGCATCAGGCTTCTAAGTATTCACAGCTCTGTGATGAAGTTGCTATTGTCCCATTTTATGTTTATCCTTCAACTGCTGCCATTTTTTTTCAAAGTGGTTATGATTCTGGCCTTGTCATTTCTACCACTAGACAGCTTCCAAAATGCCCATTCTTGGCAATGTTTAATGCCTTGTCTCCTGTCCTGCTGTCAGGGGTAGCTCATTTGAGCTGCCAAGAAGATCTGCTTTATTGCTCAGCCAGCCAAGGCCTAACTGCTTTATGACATTTCAAAGTAAACCAATGACAGGAATTTCAACTTGTTTTAGAAGAGAGTTGACAAGAGGCCCAGAGCTCAAAAATTAGTGGCCAGGTCTTTTGGAGGCATTGGTTTGAGTGTACATGGATGAAAGGCACCTGTCTCAGCATTTATACTCCAAAAACTCATCCTTACTTATAGGTAGGTGCTGCTTCTGAAGAATGTTTGGTCTAACACTTATTGATGATTAGAATTCCTTCTTACCTACTTTGTAGAATGGATTGATTGTAGCTTGTTTTTCTGTCTCCCTTTGGGGAACTACCCCTCCCCCACTCTCAGGACCTGCGGTTTGGCTGGAGCTGATTTCAGACTTTTGTTTCAGGGATGGGCATGTGACTCAGGACTATACAACAAGAAACATGGACTTAATTTAGGGATGATCACATCTAGCAGTCAGGGTCCTAGAAAAAGATGAAACTCTCAAACTGGGTTATCAAATAACCTCCCCAAGGAGATATGCATAGGGTATAGGAAAACCATACGAGATGGGGCAGCTCCTAGGGTTACTCAAGTTGGGCATTGGTACCACCCATAGGTTATAGAGGCAAGACTGAGGAGCCATGATTGGAGCTCAGATACAGAAAGATGTGTGGAGAGAGCTGAGGTAGGACCTGTGACTACCACATGAGACACAGCTAACCCATGCAGACCCTTGCAAAGAGAACTAGGCAAAGTGGACATCCTGACCTCATTCTCTCTTGCTCGTCTCCTGCTGGTTTTCCTGCTGACAAGACTTCAAGGAAGGCACAGAGGAAAGGAGCCACTGATGCGTCCCCACAGGCCAGCCTCTCAGTTACAGAGCAGGCAGAATGTTGGATAGAGGACTTGAAGGTCAAGCTGAAATGTTCAGCACATGAGCCAATTCAGGCCAATTGAGAGTCAGTTCTGGGACATTTGATGGAAAAACTGGGAAATAGATACTCTCTTTCCACTGGGATTTCTGTTGAAAAGAAACCTGGAGCTATTGGTGGTCATTTTATTATCACTCTAGAGAGAGAAAAGCAGAGCAAAGAGATGGGGACAGATTCTGGATGACACCATTTAAGCTCTTGGATCCAGTTACACTTAAAGACTACCCTTGGGATATTCAGCTAGAGGGCCAATAAATTCCCCAGTGCTTCAACCAATCAGGTTTTCATCACATGCATCTGAAAGAGGCCTGATGAACCCTTGGTCTGCTCTATTCAGTATTCTACAGACCTCAGCTCATGGAACCACTGAGATGACCTCTGGCCTCATCCAGCAGCAGCTCCTAACCAATTCATTTTACTAAACCTGGTCTCCTTGGTCTGTAAAGGTGCTGGTCCCTGTCTTCCCACAACATAGGAAAGAAAAATAGCTCCTCTGCAGCCTACTCCTCAGTAGTCCTGACACAGCCAGGATATCAGTGGCCCAAATGTGTCACTGAGCAACATCTGGCATTGTGTTAATTCAGTGTGTTTGAGACAACATTCAGTATGGGATAGACAATATTTCAAAACATGAAGGAAAAATAATACAGGTTCCCCTTGGTAGAGAAAAAAAGGCTAGAATAAATATAGACTGAGGTTAGATAATTGGAGATACTGAAATGTGTGGAGTTTGTAAATGCTGGGCCAGGTCAAATAATTCTGCGGGAGAACTATTTTAACATAAGGATAGACCCAGTACATGTGCTGAGGTTCAGTTGTGTACTTTGAGATATTCAGTCTCAAAGGATATTTGATAAGTCCTTGGTCAGCATCTTTGATAGGTGATGGTCCTCTTTTTATAAGGAGTCCTTTCTTTGGAGCATATGTGTGTGTGTGTGTGTGCACATGTGTGCATTCCCTTTAATATTATACTTTTCACCTGCAAGAAAGAAAAGGGCATGAGTTTATGAGTGGAGGGCCAGGAAGATTCAATCCACTGCAAGCACTCCTGCAGCTTAACCTTCCCCTGACCCCTGTCTCCAGCATTCCCTCCATCCATTCAGAGCAAAGGGTGAAGAATCTCATCTGTTCATAGAGAGCGAGGGGGTGGGGGAAGGACTGGAGCACAGTGTGGCAAAGCAGACATAGCATAAGCTTGGGCCCAGGTTCTTCCATTCATTAGCTGTGCAGTCTTGGCTTAATCTCCCTAAGTTCCCATTTCCTCCTTCACAAAATGGACACAATATAACATCTACCTCAGAGCATGGTTGTGGATATTAAATGAGGTCAAATGAACAAAGCTTCCTAATGTATTGCTTGGCAAATGTCTTCATAAACAGCCAAAACAACATCAACATCAACAAATCTGGCCAGGTCATATTGCAGCGTATCAGAGATTCAGTTCAAAGCCAGAATGATGCTTGGCACTCAACAGCAAATGCTAGTTCCTTTCTCCTTCTTCCTGCTTTCCCCAGGAATGTTCTGTCCCTCAAATGCAATCTTCCACTAACTGGGCAGGGCTACATGAGATGATGGAAGCAATTACAGTTTTAAATAGCCTCAGTTTGCCTCTCTGACCCAGTAACCTTATCTCTGAGAATTAGTCTAAGATACAATCTAAAAGAAAGAAAAAGTCACTTGTGCCAAGAAGTTAACTACAGAATTATTTATAATAGTAAAAAAACCCTGCCATCATCTTAATGAGATCAGTTCAGTTATGGTAATTAACTAAATAGGTTATTCTGCAGTCATTGAAATGATAATTTCAAAGACTATACAACAACACGGAAACTGTTAATGATTTAGTGTTAAAAGATAACATACAAAATTGTGTCTCTGCTGTGATACACATGACACAGGCTTGTGTCCATATCAGGGGCACCATTGGGGGCCTCTGTCCTCCAGGTGCTTCATTTCTGTTATCTGTACACACTGGGTTTGTGATCAGATGGGGAAATTCCCTAACCGTTTATAACTTAGTTTATTTTTTGACCAGGCATGAATGAATATTTATTTATATATAAAACTCACCAAGGCCAGTAGAGAAAGCACTAAATAATAAAAACCATTTGATTCTTTGGAGTAACAGGAATTGTGATGTGTTTTAATAATGCATTTCAACTCTGTTGATGGGCATAATAAACATTAATGATAACTTAAACTAGAATTATGGAGTGATCCATCTGTCCCTCTTTTACTTTGCTTAGGAAAAAGTAATTATTGGATATAAAGTACAGACGGTTCCCAATTTATGATAGCTTGACTTAAAATTTTTTTACTTTATGATGGTACAAAGGCAATACACATTTAGTAGAAACCGGATTTTGAATTTCGACCTTTTCCCAGGCTAGCCCCATATGTGATACAATACTCTCATGCAGTGCCGGGCAGCGGCGGTGAACCACACCTCCCAGTCAGCTGCATGATCGCAAGGGTAAACAACCAATACACTTACAGCCAGTCTGTACCCAGACAGACATTCTGTTTTCCACTGTTGGTACAGTATTTAATAAATTACATGAGATAGTCAACATTTATTATAAAACAGAGCTTTGTGTTAGATGATTTTGCCCAACTGTAGGCTAGTGTAAGTGTTTTGAGCACCTTTAAGGTAGGCTTAGCCTAGCTAAGCTATCATGTTTGGTAGGTGTATTAAATGCATTTTCAACTTACGATATTTTCAACTTAAGATGGGTTTGTCAGGACATAACCCTACCCTAAGGCAAGGAAGATCTGTATTTAGGCCTGACATAGAGAGCTGTAGCATCACCATTGATCCCATGTGAGACTCCGTTCTTCCACAGCTGAACGCATACAACCCTTGTGACAATGCAGTGAGGGAGAGACTATCAGTATCCCAGTATTAGAGGTGGGGAAACAGCCACAGAGAAATTAAAGCACTTGTCTAGAGGCACCTCACTAGTAGTGACAGAGCTGGAATCACCCTGGGGCTCTGGCACCAGAGTCTTACTCCTCGCCGTTCCATCACAGTGCACGCTCAGAAGCAAGCTGCCACCTCCAGGGCTCGTGGAAAAGAAAACCAAGTGGCCAGGCAAGCTTTTACAGGAAGATTGTCTTCAGGTCCCTGGGCCTCCAGGGAAGGGGATGAAGACAGCTGGAGAGGAGGAACAGGGGAGCAGAGGCTGCCTCTGGCCCTTGTTTCTGCACCTTCTGGAGTGGTGGGAATAGAGAGGTTATGAGTGGGGGAACCCCAGGTGGACCCATTTGTTCACTAGTGGAGGGGCTAGAGGGAGAACATCCATGATAGACATGTTGCCAAAGATAGACATGGAGTCTGGAAGACAAGGAAAAGGGTCTGAACCATACAGGACCACTCTGACCTTCCAGGGCCTGAGAACAGAAAGGTGGTCTGAGATATCATCTGCAAGAACACACTCCCTCCCCACTCCACATGCACAGTTTAGAGAGTAGGAAATGAGGGCCTGAAATGGTGAGTGCCATGCTTTCTGATGCCCCATTAGGTTTCTCCTCATAAATAACCCCCAAATCCGTAGACAGAAATGTTCCCAGGCAGATGTGAAACGCCCTATAGCCTCTGCACCCTGTTAGGGCTCCACCTGAGGCAGTGCTGCCTTCTCATCTCAGACACCTACCCCCTCAGAGGCCCAAGAGCCTCCCCAACTCAGTGAGAGAGTGGGGGGCCAGAGGAGTTGGGGGGGGCACTGGGCCTGGCGGAACCCAGGCAAGGCCAGTATGAAATCAGAAGCTGAGCCCAGGGCAGAGCTGTTCCAGGTGAAGGAAGGAATCACGACTCAGGCTAGGGCTGGAAGACTGCGGGGGCATGATCAGGGGGTTTCCCGGTGCTGGGACTGGAGGGCAAAGAAAGGCTGAGGGTCAGAAGACGGCAGGGACCATAAGAACAAACCCTTAGCCTCTGCCTTTTTGGGGGAGCAATCCCAGCTGAGGGGGAACCCAGGCGCTGGGGCTGAATCATGGAATCCTCACCTGAGACCAAGAGTAAGCCGCTTGAGTCAGAAACATGTGAGAAGCTGTGGTCTAAAAACAGAAGTCCAAAGGGTCACCAAAGCGAAGGGGCAAGAAGCAGCTATGGCAGCTGGGATGAAGCAGGAATCTGAGAAGCAGGGAAGTGAGAGCATAAATAGTAGCTCCAGGGTAAACAAGATCAACTGAGAACAATGCTCACCCTGGTGGGCCAGCTGGGCCCGGTGGGAGTGTGCGTCTGCTGAATTTAAAGGGCCAGAACAGACACCAGGGTGCAGGAACCTGCACAGTCTGGGCACAGTTTGCCCTGGACTTGAGGCTGTGATCCAGGCTTAGTCATTGGGACAGGGGAAGGCAGTGCTGGAGATAAGGCCAAGTCCTGGAGGGACGAGTCTGAGTGCTGAGGCCCAGGCACCATGGGCCCTGCACGCTCAGGCCCGCATGAGAAGGCAGGGCTGCCGGAGAGCGTGCTGATGAGCCACAAGTCCCACATGTGGAGCAGATGCTGCAGGCAGCTCTGGGCATCTTGTCAGTGGATTTTGCCACTCCTGGACCAGCTGTCAGGCTCGGGCCATTGGCCCTGTTCCTAGTACAGAGAAAACCTAAGAACTTTCTCCTCCATGAGTATTCCCTCTTTGAAATGTTTCATAGCCATGCAGAACCACATTTGGGTGAGCAAATGTATTCTCAGAGCCAGGCTTTACGAGTTGATTTTATGACACATCGAGACAGGTTAAACAACCCCAGTAATTAGCTCACTTCCCTTTGTGGGTGAATTCCACAATCAGTCACTCCTCTGAGCTATGGAATGAGCTCGTCTAGCACACACAGACCTGTCTGTCAGTGTACATTTGGCTGCTCCGATAAATCCCTGGCACCTCAGAGGCTGTCCCTGGTTCACCTCTGGGGCCACGTGCTTCTTTTGCAGCAGCTTCCCCGGCTGCTTCCTGGAACAGGCCACGTCACGGGGCTGATGTTCTGCAGATGAGGCTGTGCTGTGTCAGGACAGGCCTAGAACACACATGTGGCTTAATCTGTCCTCTGCATGTGTCTGTCTTTTAACTTCTAGGTTAATGGCCACATGTTTTAGGGCACTTCTGTCATCCTAAAATAGCGCTCTGACCATGTTTCCAGTGGAGGGACCCGAAGCACATGCGGTGGGCTGACTGCCAAGGCTGGCAGTATGAGACACAGTACATGAAATAAATGGAGGGTGTTTGCTTACAGATTCTTCTCCATCATATCATGGAAGAGTCAGATGACTTCTCACCTGGGATTCTGTTTTTACCCTCTTTTCACTCAGAGGCGGGGGTAGGAGGATTTTACAAAGCTTAAAATAGTTCACCAAATTACATCCTTCTGTCTCTTGAGTTTTAATGTAGAAGAGATTCTTCTATTCTTTGACACAGTCAGGAATTATTTTTGCCTTTTTCAGTTGCATTCTGTTTTAATTCATACTTGGTTGTTAGAAGAGCACTAGAGAGCGAGCCAAGAGATTTTGGGTCAAGTCTCTGCTCTTCTTGTTAGTAACTGGGGTTTGGGGCAAGTCAATTCACCTCTCCAAGCTTCTACTCCCTTGTTGGCAAATGGGGTTTCAGTTCCCCAAGGAAGCTGAGATATTCCTTGCACAGAGCCAGCTTCCCCCTTTCTGTGGCCATGGAATCTAAACCTCTACCTTTCACCCTTCTCCTCCCAGGCTTGTTACAACAGCAAGTTAGATCACTCTGGAGGTGTTTTGGTTACTGAAATGCTGTCTGAGAGGGGTGATTATTACTATACATCATGCCCCCCATGCCCCAAAAGAAAACCAGTTTATCTTCCCTTTAGCAATCTTCACACTCAACTTCTCCTTGTCCGTGGGTAGGGTTTCTTCAGAGTCCCAGGTAAATTGTTTCACTCTAGCTTCCCAAGACTGGACCAACTCCTAACTCCATTCATAACATCGTTGTGTCTGCTTTCTTGTTGTTTTAAGAGTGCTCCACTATGTTCTTCTATTTTTATTGTGGCAAAATAAACATAACATAAAAGTTATGGTTTTATCTGTTCAGTAGCATTATGTTGTGCAGCCTTCACCACCATCCACCTCCAGAGCTTTTTTCATCTTCCCAAGCTGAAATCCCCCCTCCCCCTCCCCCAACACCCGGCAGCCACCATTCGATCTTCTGCGCCTATGGATTTGATGACTCTAGGTACTTAAATAAGTGGAATAATACAATATTTGTCCTTTTGTGTCTCGCTTATTTCACTTAGCCTTCAAAGATCACCCATGTTTGCTTCCCACAAGTTCCCAGAAGTTTTTAAGCGATATATTTTTAAATTCCAGCATTTTCTGCTAGAAATTCTTGTAAATTAGGGGGTGGGGAATCTAAATTGACATATCCACTATTTTTTATTTGTGCTGTTGTAACTGTAAAGTTACAGTTAAAGTTTGTAGGTGCTGTTTACAGCTGTAAAGTTACTTTCTTTTTTTTTGGTATCATTAATACACAATCACATGAGCAACATTGTAGTTACTAGATTCCCCCCATTCTCAAGTCCCCACCACATACCCCATTACAGTCACTGTCCATCAGCGTAGTAAGATGCTATAGAGTCACTAGTCTTCTCTGTGCTATATAGCCTCCCCGTGCCCCCCCTACCTTATGTGTGCTAATCGTAATGCCCCTTATTCCCCTTCTGCCTCCCTTCCCACTCACCCTCCCCAGTCCCTTTCCCTTTGGCAACTGTTAGTCCATTCTTGGGTTCTGTGAGTCTGCTGCTGTTTTATTCCTTCAGTTTTTTCTTTGTTCTTATGCTCCACAGATGAGTGAAATCATTTGGTACTTGTCTTTCTCTGCCTGGCTTATTTCACTGAGCATAATACCCTCTAGCTTTATCCATGTTGTTGCAAATGGTAGGATTTGTTTTCTTCTTATGGCTGAACAATATTCCATTGTGTATATATACCACATCTTCTTTATCCATTCATCTACTGATGGACACTTAGGTTGCTTCCATTTCTTGGCTACTGTAAATAGTGCTGTGATAAACACAGGGGTGTATATGTCTTTTTGAAACTGGGCTGCTGCATTCTTAGGGTAAATTGCTAGGAGTGGAATTCCTGGGTCAAATGGTATTTCTATTTTGAGTTTTTTGAGAAACCTCCATACTGCTTCCCACAATGGTTGAACTAGTTTACATTCCCACCAGCAGTGTAGGAGGGTTCCCCTTTCTCCACATCCTTGCCAGCATTTGTTGTTCCTAGTCTTTTGGATGTTGGCCATCCTAACTGATGTAAGGTGATATCTCATTGTGGTTTTAATTTGCATTTCTCTGATAATTAGCAATGTGAAGTATCTTTTCATGTGCCTGTTGGCCATCTGAATTTCTTCTTTGGAGAACTGTCTCTTAATATCCTCTGCCCATTTTTTAATAGGGTTATTTGCTTTTTCGGTGTTGAGGCATGTGAGTTCTTTATATATTTTGGATGTTAACCACTTGTCGGATATGTCATTTACAAATATATTCTCCCAAACTGTAGGATGTCTTTTTGTTCCACTGAGGTGTCCTTTACTGTACAGAAGCTTTTTAGCATGATGTAGTCCCATTTGTTCATTTTTTATATTTTCTCTTGCCTGAGGAGATAAATTCAGGAAAACGTTGCTCATGTTTATATTCAAGAGATTTTTGCCTATGTTTTCTTATAAGAGTTTTATGATTTCATGACTTAAATTCAGGTCTTTGATCCATTTTGAGTTTACTTTTGTGTATGGGGTTAGACAATAATCCAGTTTCATTCTCTTGCATATAGCTGTCCAGTTTTGCCAAGGCCAGTTGTTGAAGAGGCTGCCATTTCCCCATTTTATATCTGTGGCTCCTTTATCGTATATTCATTGACCATATATACTAGGGTTTATATCTGGGCTTTGTAGTCTGTTCCATTGGTCTATGGGTATGTTCTTGTGCCAGTACCAAATTGTCTTGATTACTGTGGCTTTGTAGTAGAGCTTGAAGTCAGGGAGCATAATTCCCCCCAGCTTTATTCTTCCTTCTCAGGATTGCTTTGGCTATTCGGGGTCTTTTGTGGTTCCATATGAATTTTAGAACAATTTGCTATAGTTTATTGAAGAATGTTCTTGGTATTTTGATACAGATTGCATTGAATCTGCAGATTGCTTTAGGCAGGATGGCCGTTTTGACAATTCTTCCTATCCATGAGCATGGGATGTGTTTCCATTTATTGTTATCTTCTTTAATTTCTCTCATGAGTGTCTTGTAGTTTTCAGAGTATAAGTCTTTCACTTGCTTGGTTAGGTTTATTCCTAAGTATTTTATTCTTTTTGATGCAGTTGTGAATGGAATTGTTTTCCTGATTTCTCTTTCTGCAAGTTCACTGTTAGTGTATAGAAATGCAACACATTTCTGTGTATTAATTTTGTATCCCGCAACTTTGCTGAATTCAGATATTAGATCTAGTAGTTTTGGAGTGGATTCTTTTAAAGTTACTTTCTTAAATAAGAAAATATGTTGTATATCTATCTGTCCAAGTCTCAGCTGGGCAGAAGCTGAATGAGACCCCAAATCTCTAATATATATTGTTGGGCAATACTCTTCCTTTCAATTGTTTATTTACATCTGATGATTTACCTAGGGACCAAAGAACTCCCGAGAAAGAACACTTGAACCATGTCCACAAGTGGGCTTCAAGTATATAGTGACACCGTTAATAGATTTGGGGTTTCTGAATGAAGCCACGTTTTAGAAAGGCAATTTGGTTCTTTGAGGGAGAACTCAGTGTAAGGGAAAATGTAGGCTGTCAGTGATGAGTCAGACCTAGGACAGGACCTAAGCACCCGAGAAGGGCAGCATTGAGACCCCCGAGCACCCTGGGAGGAAAGGCCTGGGGTAAAAATTAGAATTGTTAGACTAAACTCTAATGCTTTGGGGCCCCAGAGCAAACCTGCCAAGGGAAGTTCCAGCAGGGTGAAGTGGGCCATTCTCCCCTTCCCAGTGGCAATGAAGGGGGAGTGAATTAGTACCGTTGTGAGCATCAGTGGCTCAGCAATCTGGTGTCAAGAGGGTCTCTCCATCCAGCTCAGCAGTGCCTGTGCAGTGATAGCTGTGGGCTTTTAAGTCACTGTGATGATGTAAAGCAGGCAGGAATCCCAGATCTCAAGGGCACTTTAGTAGCTCTAGTTTGCATGGACAAAGGCCTGTTCCATGGGGAAGCTGATTCATGTCCCTATGTGAGCCCCCTTAGACACTCCTGGAAAGTCATGGGGGAGAACTTTGTAAGAAACTGTCATTCTTGACAGACTGCATGGGGGCCCAGCCAATGGGATTCAGATAATAATGTGAATGTAAACTTAGTTGTACCTATTGACTGGTAAGGATCAACAACCTTTGAGTTACATTGTTAACAACACAATTATTATGTAGTTTATTCTGATAATTACTAATTTATGAATCTCATTTCATTTAAAATGTTTACTTAAAGCAGAAGTACAAATTGCCAATATGTATGGACTATATGCCTCTTATCTTTGGCTCATTGATGTAACCTAGGGACTTTGAGAATAGATAAAATCATCTTATCATAGTCTATTTCTTGGATTTAGTCACATTTTCAGAAAACAAAAGGATACTGAGAAAACAGGAAATAAAAGAGCCTTACAAACTATGGAATATAGCTTTTCAGTGTGGAAGTTTGTCAAATCAATAATCATTTCTGAGTGGCAGCACCATGAGCAGTTTCTGTGTCTTCCAATGCTTCATTTATCAATGGTCTTAGACCACTGGGAACTGAAGGGGCATTTGCTCAGAAGTGATAAAGTCTTTTGAGCCATTCTGTTCACTTCCTTCAGGAACATGTTTGGGTATTTCTACATGTGGGTGGTGGTTAACTACTTTTGACCCCAGGCGAAATCTTGAAATAGTTCCATTCATTCCTACCCAAATGTAGGCACTGGAAGCTGAACCTATTCAGATCCCTTCAGCCAGGGATTATGAGTGTCCTGAGCCATTGAAAATAGGATTTTTCTCATAAGGTAGATCTCTTGGGCTAAAAAAATATATATATGCACACACACACACACACACACACACACACACACACACGGATGAGCATTGTTCTTGTTGGACCATTATGGCTCCATAGAGGTATCTTTTGGAGAGATGCTTTCACTGGAGGACAATGAATGCATCAAAGGGGGTTCATCAGCACCGGCAACAAGGGTTGGCCAAATTCTGGGTATTGGCTGAGCTCTCATGTGGCACCCTGGCGCTGTCCACTGTGCTCACTTGGCCCAGGTATGGCAGCCTCTTGATGTTGTCTCTCATCTTCATGTGGCCCCTTCAGTCCCGGAGGCCCTATTGACTTCCCTTCTCATGACCCTACCCTCACCCACATCAGCTCTAGTGTTCATTCTTGGGGTTGGAGAGCCTAGATATTCATTGTTCTCTTTTCAAGCCATTTTTTCAACTGCTTGTTACAGAAATCTTTGAGCGCACAGAAAAGCTGAAAGAATAGAACTGTGCCACTTGCATGCACTTAATCTTGATTAATCAATTATAACATTTTGTCATCCTTACCTTAATAGAAGGTTTTATATATGAAATTCTTTAAATGGTAGACTTCTCATAACTAAACATTTTAGTATTTAGTATGTATCTCCTAAGAACAAGGATAGTCTTCTACATAATAATACTATTATCACACCTAAGAAAATAATTGGCTAATATCATCTAATTTAAATTGTTCATTCAATTTTTGCCATTTGCCCCCAATAAGAATTTTCTAGCTGAGAATCTAGGATCAAGACCCAGTTAGAGTTCATACATTGCATTTGGTTGTTACAGTTTTTAATCTCTCTTATTCTAAGACAATCATACCCTCCCAATCTTTTTTTAATTACATGGGCATCTGAGGAGCCAGGCTATTTGTCATATAAAATGTCTCACCTTCTGATTTATCTAATCACTTCCCTGCAGTGTCATTTAATTTTTTTTAAATAGAGCCCTTGTATTTTCTATAAACTAGAAATTAATTTTAAAGGCTTCATTATATTTAGTTAACAACTTGGGTAGGGTCCTCAGTTTTTGTTTTTGTTTTTAATGGACAAACATCATTCCCTTAAACTTTTTTTTTTTTGCCCTGTAAATTTCAACAATTCCTCTTCTCTCAAAAACCTTAGCTTTGACAAAGTACTTTTTTTTTTTTGAATAGCTATTACTACTCAACTATTTCATCAACGCATTTTGGAGTCGTTCTCTTGGTATTCCAGAAGTAACCATCCTAATCTTCCCTGCAGTGATGCACAATTCTCACCAGGGAGAAATGGAGCACAAGGGAATGCAAAAAGGAAAAGCACCTTGATTATGTTTAAGGATTACTGCACCTTGCCTTTAAAGAATAATGTCACCCGCTGTGGAGAATGAAGATTTGGAGCAAATGAGAAGTAACGGGAAGCAGCGGTCATGCCCCCAAAGGTCTTGCTCTACAGGGCTGAAGAGACACATTCTGCAGAATCCGACTCCATCCCTAGTCCTGTGTCATGTGTTAACACAGGATTTGGTCTCAAGGATAAGGCTCTTTTTGCAGCCACTCACATTTATTAACAAAGCCATCATCTTCAGCATTTTTTCTGTTGACTCAGATCTTAGAGATTAGTAGGAAGATAATTACCTAACTATGAAATTCATCATGATCCTGAACAGAGTTCTATAATAGTCTCTATCCTGTCGCACCTTTTCCAATAGTCTTATAAAATCAGTAGGGAATGGACCATTTGCTTCCATTTCACAGCAAAAAGAAATCAATCTTGAACTTTTTCTTTTATTTCAGCAAATATTTACTGAATCCTTACTACACACTAGGATTTCTGTTAGACTGTGAGAGTACAAAGTTAGCTTGAGCCCACATGTTGCTTATGGGGAGGAAGAAGACACATAATCAGATACTTTCACTATAAAATGGCAGAGATAAGTACTAGTTGCCAAGAGGTCTGAAATGAAGAGTATATCTTAGCCTTCCTAAAGGAAATTAGACCTGAGCTAAGGCTTGTAGGATCTGCAAAAGCCAAATGGCCAAACGGTGGGAGTAGCTCTCTTGACCTATCTATTCACTATGGTATTCCTAGCAGCTACTACATGGTAGACATTCAATACAGTAAATATATAAAGGAAATTTGTACAAAAGAGGCATGGGAAATATAAATAGTTCAGAATTACCAGAAGATGAATTGCAGACTCCCTTGAAAAACCAATGGAAGCCATGGACCTTCCCCTAGTAAAATAAACATACACTCAAAAGTTACACATAATTTTAGAGAATAGAGATATCCCTGAACCTCATCCACATTAAGAATCTGTTGTAAGGAATTGGGAGCATTGAGGTTTTTAAGAACATATGTGTATTTTATATTGTTTTATTATAGAGCAGGGGAATGACATAACTTAAGATCACTCTGGGTGCACTATGAAGGATGGGTTTAGGGGAGACAATACTGGAAGCAGGGAGTTCATTTAAGAGGTTGCTGAAATAATCTGGTTAACAAATGATTTAGCTTAAATAAGGGTAGGGTCAAAGGATGGAGAACAGTAGTGGGGCCAAGAATGCTTTAAGAGGTAGAACTGGCAATTTCTGGTATATGGTTGGGCTTGAGTGTAACAGGAGTTATAAGGATGGCTTTCAAGTTTTTCAGATGACAGGGTGGATGGTGGAAGCCATTAAAACAAGAAATGCAGGGAAATAGGTTTGGGGAGGAATCAGCTGATGGAGAGTCTGGGGGTGGGGGAAATGCACAGTGCAAGTTTGGTCATGTTGAGGTCACTTGAGGTGATCAGGGAACAGACAAGAGTGAAATGGAGGGATAATGGGAGATGTTGTAAACCTTAAAGGAACAAAGAATCATGGGAGAGTGGGGTGGAGGTATATGTTTAAGGAGCAGAATTGGACAGTGAGAAGTACTGATGCCCCCTCCCAAGTCTGAGGAATGTGGGGAGTGAGATAAGAGGCAGCTTCTTGATCTGCCAGAGGGGCAGTGTCTTCAGGGGGTGTAAAGTGCTCATGGTGATTACCTTTGGTGAGTGAGGGAAAGCGAGTGACGGGGGGAGATAAAATGAGATCATACTTATATTTGTTTGCTTAATTCTGCACTTATATAATTACAATAATAATTTCTTGTGAAATGTTTGTAATTAGGATTTTTTAAAGAATACATGATAGGGTATTCAAGATGGTGGCGTGAGAGGTGAGACAGAGAACTCCTCCCAAAACCACAGACAGTGTGAAAATACAGTTAATACAACTAACCCTAAAACACCAACAGGAAAGAAGGCTGCACCAGACTGCATACAGGCCTCACGAACAGAGCAGACCTCACAAAACAGGGTAACGTATGAAAGCCTTGATCCAGTAGGACCCCAGCCTTTCACCCACCCCAGTTCACCAGTGGGAGGAAGAGAAATGGAGTGGAGGAGAGAAATGGAAGCCTGGGACTGCTGAACACCTAGCCCTGGAGATCTGCTTTGCGAGCAGAAACCTACATTGTGTGGTGCTCTGGAGGATGGGGAGCTGGGACAGGCAGAGTGCTTGAGAGACAGATTCTGGCCATTTGTGGAGGACAGGATCCACACTGAGCCGCTCTGAGACAAGGGAAAGGCAGGCGGTCTGAGAGGCTTCCTAGCAGGGAGAGGGCTGCTGAAGGCATGGGGTGTGCACAGAGCTTGCTGTGCTGGAGAAGGGATAGAGGACAAGTCGTCTGGGTGCACTCTGTCCAGCAGATTGGAAACTTTGGGAAGCTTCAGGCACTTCATTCCCCTGGCTGGCTACTCAGCCCCGAGGACCCCACTGTGACATGCAGCCTGCTGAGCCTTCCTCCTGGCCTGACAACACTGGCTCGCAAACTGGTAATCACTGCTGTAGTGTCAGACCAGCCGGAGGGAGGCCCCACCTACAACAGCTAGAGATGCCAAGCACAGAGGCTTACACCTGTGTGCTTGGCCCACTGGCTCTGATACAGGAGACAGGCAGGGCAGACGGCAATCAGGAAATAGATCTTTCCTCCCCCCAGGCACCAGCTCCACTCCTCTACAACCTCCAACCTCACTCTAGGGGCTGAGCAGCTCCAGAAACTGGAGTATCTGGGCAATAGAGGCCACCACACAGAAATATGAAATGTCAAAAGAACATGGTTCAGACCAAAATCTCACAAACCCCAAAAAAGGGCCAAATGAGACTGAACTCACCAATCTTCCTGAAAGAGAGTTCAAAATAAAAATCATAAACATGCTTATGGAGGTACATAAAAATATTCAAGAACTCAGGAACAAATTTAAGACAGAGATTCAATCATTAAGAATTCCATATCTGAAATGAAACATACAATGGAGGGATTTAAAAGCAGATTACATGTAGTAGCAGAGATGGTAAATGGAATAGAAATGAGAGAAGAGGAATACAAAGAAGTTGAGACACAGAGAGAAAAAAGAATCTCTAAGAAGAAAAAATAGTGAGAGAACTGTGTGACCAATCCAAACGGAACAACATTCGCATAATAGGGGTACCAGAAGAAGAACAGAGAGAAAAGGGGATAGAAAGTGTCATTGAAGAGCTAATTGCTGAAAACTTCCCCAATCTGGTGAAGGAGATAGTCTCTCAAGCCATGGAGATGCACAGATCTCCCAACACAAGGGACCCAAGGAAGACAACATCAAGACATATAATAATTAAAATGGCAAAGATCAATGATAAAGACAGACTTTTAAAAGCAGCTACAGAGAGAAAAAAGGTCACATACAAAGGAAAACCCATCAGGCTTTCATCAGATTTCTCAACAGAAACCTCAAAGGCCAGAAGGGAGTGGCATGATATATTTAATGCAATGAAGCAGAAGGGCCTGAAACCAAGATTACTCTACCTGGAAAAATTATCATTTAAATTTTTTTTCTTTTCAGGGGAGTTTATTATTTATTTATTTATTTTGTTTGTTTTTTAAGGGTTTTTTTCTATCATTAATCTACAATTACCTGTGCAACATTATGGTTACTAGATGCCCCCCATCATACAGTCACTGTCCATCAGCATAGTGAGATGCTATAGAATCACTTACCTGTCTTCTCTGTGTTGTACAGCCCTCCCCGTGCCCCGCCCCTACATTATGTCTGCTAATTCTAATGCCCCTTTTTCCCCCTTGTCCCTCCTTTCCCACCCATCCTCCCCAGTCCCTTTCCCTTTGGTAACTGTTAGTCCATTCTTGGGTTCTGTGAGTCTGCTGCTGTTTTGTTCCTTCAGTTTTTTTCTATGTTCTTATACTCCACATATGAGTGAAATCATTTGATACTTGTCTTTCTCCGCCAGGCTTATTTCACTGAACATAATACTCTCTACCTCCTTCCATGTTGTTGCCAATGGTAGGATTTGTTTTCTTCTTATGGCTGAATAACATTCCATCGTGTATATGTACCACATCTTCTTTATCCATTCATCTACTGATGGACACTTAGGTTGCTTCCATTTCTTGGCTATTGTAAATAGTGCTGCGATAAACATAGGGGTGCATATGTCTTTTTGAACCTGGCTGCTGCATTCTTAGGGTAAATTCCTAGGAGTGGGATTCCTGGGTCAAATGGTATTTCTATTTTGCGTTTTTTGAGGACGCTCCATACTGCTTTCCACAATGATTGAACTAATTTCCATTCCCAACAGCAGTGTAGGAGGGTTCCCCTTTCTCCACATCCTCGCCAGCATTTGTTGTTGTTTGTGTTTTGGATGTTGGCCATCCTCACTGGTGTGAGGTGAAATCTCATTGTGGTTTTAATCTGCATTTCTCTGATGATTAGTGATGTGGAGCATCTTTTCATGTGCCTGTTGGCCATCTGAGTTTCTTTTTTGGAGAAGTGTCTATTCATGTCCTCTGCCCATTTCTTAATTGGATTATTTACTTTATGTTTGTTGAGGTGCGTGAGTTATTTATATATTTTGGATGTCAACCCCTTATCGGATATGTCATTTATGAATATATTCTCCATACTGTAGGATGTCTTTTTGTTCTACTGATGGTGGCCTTTGCTGTACAGAAGGTTTTCAGCTTCATATAGTCCTACTTGTTCATTTTTGCTTTTGTTTCCCTTGCTCGGGGAGATATGTTCATAAAGAAGTTGCTCATGTTTATGTCCAAGAGATTTTTGCCTATGTTTTTTTCTAAGAGTTTTATGGTTTCATGACTTATATTCTGTTCCACTGGTCTGTGGGTCTGTTATTGTACCAGTATCAAATTGTCAGTATTACTGTGGCTTTGTAGTAGAGCTTGAAGTTGGGAAGCGAGATCCCCCCTGCTTTATTCCTCCTTCTCAGGATTGCTTTGGCTATTCGGGGTCTTTTTTTGTTTCATATGAATTTTAGAACTATTTGTTCCAGTTCGTTGAAGAATGCTGTTGGTATTTTGATAGGAATTGCATTGAATCTGTAGATTGGTTTAGGTAGGATAGCCATTTTGACAATATTAATTCCTTGTAGCCAAGAGCATGGGATGAATTTCCATTTGTTAGTGTCCTCTTTAATTTCTCTTAGGCGTGTCTTGTAGTTTTCAGGGTATAGGTCTTTCACTTCCTTGGTTAGGTTTATTCCTAAGTACTTTATTCTTTTTGATGCAATTGTGAATGGAATTGTTTTTCTGATTACTCTTTCTGTTAGCTCGTCGCTAGCGTACAGGAAAGCAACAGATTTCTGTATATTAATTTTGTATCCTGCACCTTTGCTGAATTCAGATATTGGTTCTAGTAGTTTTGGAGTGGAGTCTTTAGGATATTTTATGTACAGTATCATGTCATCTGCAAACAGGGACAGTTTGACTTCTTTTTTACCAATCTGGATGCCTTTTATTTCTTTGTGTTCTCTGATTGCCATGGCTTGGACCTCTAGTACTATATTGAATAACAGTGGGGAGAGGGTGTCCCTGTCTTGTTCCCAATCTTAGGTGAAAGGCTTTCAGCTTCTCACTGTTAAGTATGATGTTGGCTGTGGGTTTGTTATATATGGCCTTTATTATGTTGAGGTACTTGCCCTCTATACCCATTTTGTTGAGAGTTTTTATCATGAATGGATGTTGAATTTTGTCAAATGCTTTTTCAGCATCTATAGAGATGATCATGTGGTTTTTGTTCTTCTTTTTGTTGATGTGGTGGATGATGTTGATGGATTTTCGAATGTTGTACCATCCTTGCATCCCTGAGATGAATCCCACTTGATCATGGTGCATGATCCTCTTGATGTATTTTTGAATTTGGTGTGCTAATATTTTGTTGAGTATTTTTGCATCTATGTTCATCAGGGATATTGGTCTGTAATTTTCTTTTTTGGTGGGGACTTTGCCTGGTTTTGGTATTAGAGGGATGCTGACTTCATAGAATGAGTTTGGAAGTATTCCCTCCTCTTCTATTGTTTGGAAAACTTTAAGGAGAATGGGTATTATTTCTTCTCTGTATGTCTGATAAAATTCAGCAGTGAATCCATCTGGCCCAGGGTTTTGCTCTTGGGTAGTATTTTGATTACCGATTCAATTTTGTTGCTGTTAATTGGTCTGTTTAGATTTTCTGTTTCTTCCTTGGTCAGTCTTGGAAAGTTGTAGTTTCCTAGGAAGTTGTCCATTTCTTCTAGGTTTTCCAGCTTGTTAGCATATACATTTTCACAGCATTCTTTAATAATTCTTTGTATTTCTGTGGGGTCCGTCGTGATTTTTCCTTTCTCATTTCTGATTCTGTTTATGTGTGTAGGTAGA
Organism: Smutsia gigantea; assembly: GCA_032199065.1. Classification (NCBI taxonomy): domain Eukaryota; kingdom Metazoa; phylum Chordata; class Mammalia; order Pholidota; family Manidae; genus Smutsia; species Smutsia gigantea. The sequence goes on along the minus strand of JAVSCE010005754.1, from coordinate 106,852 downwards.
TTCTCTTTTTGTTTAATAAGTCTGGCTAGGGGTTTACCTATTTTCTTTATTTCTCAAGGAATCAGTTCTTGGTTTACATTGATTCTATTGTTTTATTCTTCTCAATTTTATTTATTTCTTCTCTGATCTTTATTATGTCCCTCCTTTTGCTGACTTTGCACCTCATTTGTTCTTCTTTTTCAGGTTCAATAATTGTGACTTTAGACTATTCATTGGGTATTGTTTTTCCTTCTTTAAATAGGCCTGGATTGCTATATACTTTCCTCTTTGAACTGCCTTCGCTGCGTCCCACAGAAGTTGGGGCATTGTGCTGTTGTTTTCATTTGTCTCCATATATATTGCTTGATCTCTGTTTTCCTTTGGTCACTGGCCCGTTGATTATTTAGGAGCATGTTGTTAAGCCTCCATGTGTTTGTGAGTCTTTTTGTTTTCTTTGCACAATTTATTTCTAGTTTTATACCTTTGATCTGAGAAGTTGGTTGGTACAATTTCAATCTTTTTAAATTTACTGAGGTTCTTTTTGTGGCCTAGTATGTGGTCTGTTCTGGAAAATATTCCATTTGCACTTGAGAAGAATGTGTATCCTGCTGCTTTTGGGTGTATAGCTCTGTAGATGTCTTTTAGGTCCATCTGTTCTAGTGTGTTGTTCAGTGCCTCTGTGTCCTTACTTATTTTCTCTCTGGTTGATCTGTCCTTTAGAGTGAGTGGTGTGTTGAAGTCTCCTAAAATGAATGCATTGCTTTCCATTTCCTCCTTTAATTCTGTTAGTATTTGTTTCACATATGTCGGTGCTCCTGTGTTGGGTGCATATATATTTATAATGGTTATATCCTCTTATTGGACTGCCCCCTTTATCATTAAGTAATGTCCTTCTTTGTCTCTTGTTACTTTCTTTGTTTTGAAGTCTATTTTGTCTGATACAAGTACTGATACAGGCTTTGGATTTCTGGTTTCCAAAGGTTCAAGGGTAGCTTCTTTACTCTCTGGCAGTCTAACCTAACTCTCTTATTAAGCTATTATAAACACAGTCTGATGATTCTTTATTTTTCTCCCTTGTTATTCTTCCTCCTCCATTCTTTATATGTTAGGTGTTTTATTCTGTACTCTTTTGTGTTTCCTTTGATTGTTTTTGTGGATAGTTTATTTTTTGCATTTAGTTAGTATTTGGATGGTCTGCTTTCTTTGGTGTGATTTTATTTTCTCTGGTGACATCTCTTTAGCCTTAGGAGTGCTTCCATCTAGAGAAGCCCCTTTAAAATACCCTGTAGAGGTGCTTTGTGGGAGGCAAATACCCTCAACTTTTGCTTGTCTGGAAATTGTTGAATCCCTCCTTGAAATTTAAATGATTATCATACTGGATACAGTATTCTTGGTTCAAGGCCCTTCTGTTTCATTGCATTAAATATATCATGCCATTCTCTTCTGGCCTATAAGGTGTCTGTTGAGAAGTCTGATGATATCCTGATGGGTTTTCCTTTGTAGGTAATCTTTTTTCTCTCTCTGGCTGCCTTTAATAGTCTTTGTCTTTTATCTTTGCCACTTTAATTATTATATGTCTTGGAGTTGTCCTCCTTGGGTCGCTTGTGTTGGGAGATCTGTGCGCTTCCATGGTCTGAGAGACTATATCCTTCCCCAGCTTGCGGAATTTTTCAGCAATTATTTCTCCAAAGACACTTTCTTTCCATTTTTCTCTCTCTTCTTCTTCTGGTACCGCTATAATGCAAATATTGTTGTTTGGATTGGTCAAACAGTTCTCTTAATATTCTTTCATTCCTAAAGATCCTTTTATCTATCTCTGCCTCAGCTTCTCTGTATTCATGTTCTGATTTTTATTCCATTAACAGTCTCCTGCACCTCATCCAGTCTGTTGTTAAGCTCTTCTATTGATTGTTTCATTTCTTTTATCTCCCTCCAGACTTCATCCCTTAACTCTTGTATATTTCTCTGTAGGTTCGTCAGCATTGTTATGACTTTTATTTTGAATTCTTTTTCAGGAAGATTGGTGATATATATCCCACCAGGGCCTCTCTCTGGGGTTGTCTGAGTGATTTTTGACTGGATCAGATTCTTCTGCCTTTTCATGGTGATAGAAGTGGTTGCAGCAAGTGGCATGTGTGTCAGCTGGGAGCACGAAGTCCCTTCCTGCTGTTGTTTGCCTTGCCCTTCTCCGCTGCCTGTGCCAGTTTCCTGCACACGGGAAGGCAGTCCCCGGGATAGTCTACCTGCCATTGGCGGGGCCACCCTCAGGCTAGCCTAGCACACTGCGGGGGGGTCGCAGCTGTGCCGGGTGTGTTCTCCTGGGAGAATAGCGCCCCTTCGTGCCTTCCGCACCTTCCTCCAGCTTCCACTGCCTGTGCCGGTTACCCACACACCAGGAGTCAGTCTCTGGGATAATCCCCTGAGCTGCCATGGGTGGGGCCACCCTTAGGGTAGCCTGGAGCACTATGGGGGGGTGGCAGCCACACTGGGTGTGTTCTCCTGTGAACCCAGTCCCCTTCATGCCTTCCGGACCTTGCTTCAGCTTCCGCTGCCCGTCCTGGTTAGCTGCGCACTGGGAGGAGACTCTGGTTGCTGTGGGTGGGGCCGCTCTCCGGTTGCTCCGTAGCTGTGGCGGGTCACCTGGTCTGTTTGCAGCACCAGCCGGGCGCAACGAATGGAAGGCTGCTTATCCCTATGAGGGGCTTCGGGGCTGCTTTACCTGACAGGGGTTTAGGGAACCCAAAGTTCCTCAAGATTCCCAGCCTGCTGGACTGAGTGGGCTGGGACAATTTTGTTCAGCTGTTGGGCACTTGTCCCTTTAAGACTTTTAAAAAGCACATGTTTTTCTTTTGTCCCAGGGGAGCCGGCTGTGGGGACCTGCTCGCAGTCTCCATCTCGGATCCTGCCCTTCCGTTTCCCTAATATCCAGTACACCATGCAATGTGTGTCTGTGCTCCTGGTGCAGATCACCAGGGCTGGTTATTTAGTAGTCCTGTGCTTCCACTCCCTCCCCACATTGACTCTTTTCCCCCTGCCAGTGAGCTGGGGTTGGGGGAGTGCTCAGATCCTGCTGGATCACGGCTTTGTATCTTACCCTCTTCATGAGTTCTCACAGATGTAGATGTAGCCTGGCCGTTGTACTGTATCTTCTGGTCTCTCTCTTAGGAATAGTTGTATTTGTTGTACTTTCAAAATATATATGGTTTTGAGAGGAGATTTCCACCGCCCTGCTCATGCTGCCATCTTCAGCCCTCTCTTGGTTATCATTTAAATTTGGAGGGATTAAAATTTTTCAGATAAGCAAAAGCTGAGAGAATTTACTTCCCACAAACCACCTCTACAGTGCATTTTGGAGGGATTCCTATAGCTGGAAGTATTCCTAAGACTAAATAGATGTCACCCAAGGACAGACAAAGAGTAGAGAATATGATTCGTAACATACAAAGAATGGAGGAGGAAGAAAAAGGAGGAAAAAAAAAGAATCTTTAAATTGCGTTTGTAATAGCATATGAAGTGAGTGAAATAAGACTGTTAGGTAGTAAGGGAATTACCCATGAACCTATGGTAGCCACAAATCTAAAGCCTGCAATGGCAATAAGTACATACCTATCGATAATCCCCCTAAATGTAAATGGTCTGAATGCACCAATCAAAAGACGTAGAGTCACTGACTGGATAAAAAAACAAGGCCCATCTATATGCTGCCTACAAGAGACTCACTTCAAACCCAAAGACATACACAGACTGAAATTAAAGGGATGGAAAAAGATATTTCATGCAAGTAATAGAGAGAAAAAAGCAGGAGTTGCAGTACTTGAATCAGACAGACTTCAAAACAAAGAAAGTCACAAGAGACAAAGAAGGACATTATATAATGATAAAAGGGTCAGTCCAAAAAGAGGATATAACTATTATAAATATCTATGCACCCAACACAGGATCACCTACATATGTGAAACAAATACTAACAGAATTAAAGGGGGAAATAGAATGCAATGCATTCATTTTAGGAGACTTCAACACACCACTCACTCTGAAGGACAGATCAACCAGACAGAAAATAAGTAAAGAGACAGAGACACTGAACATATTAGAACAGATGGACCTAATGGACATCTACAGAACACTCCATCCAAAAGGAAGAGGATACACATTCTTCTCAAGAGCACATGGAACATTTTCAAGAATTGATCATATATTAGGCCACAAAAGAACCTCAGTTAATTCAAAAATATTGAAACCAGCTTCTCAGATCACAAAGGTATGAAACTAGAAATAAACTACTCAAAGAAAATGAAAAAGCCCACAAACAGCTGGAAGCTTACTAACATGCTCCTAAATAATCAATGGATCAATGAACAAATAAAAACAGAGATCAAGCAATATATGGAGACAAATGACAACAATGATTCAACACAGCAAAGTCTGTGGGATCCAGCAAAGGCCATGCTAAGAGGGAAATATATTGCAATTCAGGCCTACCTCAGGAAAGAAGAACAATCCCAAATGAACAGTCCAAACTCACAATCAAACTAGAAAAGGAAGAACAAATGAGGCCCAAAGTCAATAGAAGGAGGGACATAATAAAGATTAAAGCAGAAATAAATAAAATTGGGAAGAATAAAACAATAGAAAGAATCAATGAAAGCAGGAGCTGGTTCTTCAAGAAAATAAACTAAATAGATAAACCCCTAGCCAGACTTATCAAGAAAAAAAGAGAGTCTACACACATAAACTGAATCAGAAATGAGAAAGGAAAAATCACTACAGACACCACAGAAATACAAAGAATTATGAGAGAATACTATGAAAAAATATATGCGAACAAACTGCATAACCTAGAAGAAATGGACAACTTTCCAGAAAAATACAACCTACCAAGGCTGACCCAGGAAGAAACAGAAAATATGAATAGACCAATTACCAGCAAAGAAATTGAATTGGTAATCAAAAAATTACCTAAGAACGAAATCCATGGACCAGATGGTTTCACTGCTGAATGTTATCAAACATTTAGTGAAGATCTAATACCCATCCTCCTTAAAGTTTTCCAAAAAGCAGAAGCGGAGGGAATACTCCTAAACTCATTCAATGAGACCAACATCACTCTAATACCAAAACCAGGCAAAGACACCCCCAAAAAAGAAAATTACAGACCAATATCCCTGATGAACATAGATGCAAAAATACTCAACAAAATATTAGCAAACCGAGTTCAAAAATACATAAAAAATATCATCCATCAAGATCAAGTGGGATTCATCCCAGGTATGCAAGGATAGTACTACATTTGAAAATCCATCAATATCATCCACTACATCAACAAAAAGAAGGACAAAAACCCCATGATCATTTCCATAGATGCTGAAAATGCATTTGACAAAATTCGACATCCACTGATGATAAAAACTCTCAACAAAATGGGTATAGAGGGCAAGTGCCTCAACATAATAAAGGCCATATATGACAAACCCACAGCCAACATTATAATTACCAGTGAGAAGTTGAAAGCTTTTCCTTTAAGGTTGGGAACAAGACAAGGATATCCCATCTCCCCACTTTTACTCAACATAGTTCTAGAGGTCCTAGCCACAGCAATCAGAGAACACAAAGAAATAAAAGGCACCCAGATTGGTAAGGAAGAAGTCAAACTGTCTCTGTTTGCAGATGACATGATATTGTACATAAAAAACTGTAAAGAATCCACTCTAAAACTACTAGATCTAATATCTGAATTCAACAAAGTTGTGGGATACAAAATTAATACACTGAAATCTTTTGCATTCCTATACACTAACAGTGAACTTGCTGAAAGAGAAATCAGGAAAACAATTCCATTCACAACTGCATCAAAAAGAATAAAATACTTAGGAATAAACCTAACCAAGGAAGTGAAAGACTTATACTCTGAAAACTACAAGACACTCATGAGAGAAATTAAAGAAGATAACAATAAATGGAAACACATCCCATGCTCATGGATAGGAAGAATTAATATTGTCAAAACGGCCATCCTGCCTAAAGCAATCTGCAGATTCAATGCAATCTGTATCAAAATACCAAGAACATTCTTCAATAAACTATAGCAAATTGTTCTAAAATTCATATGGAACCACAAAAGACCCCGAATAGCCAAAGCAATCCTGAGAAGGAAGAATAAAGCTGGGGGGAATTATGCTCCCTGACTTCAAGCTCTACTACAAAGCCACAGTAATCAAGACAATTTGGTACTGGCACAAGAACATACCCATAGACCAATGGAACAGACTACAAAGCCCAGATATAAACCCAAGCATATATGGTCAATTAATATACGATAAAGGAGCCATGTATATACAATGGGGAAATGACAGCCTCTTCAACAGCTGGTGTTGGCAAAACTGGACAGCTACATGTAAGAGAATGAAACTGGATTATTGTCTAACCCCATATACAAAAGTAAACTGAAAATGGATCAACGACCTGAATGTAAGTCATAAAAGCATAAAACTCTTAGAAAAAAACATAGGCAAAAATTTCTTTGACATAAATATGAGCAACTTCTTCATGAACATATCTCCCCGGGCAAGGGAAACAAAAGCAAAAGTGAATTAGTAGGAATACACCAAGTTGAAAAGCTTCTGTACAGCAAAGGAAACCATCAATAGAATAAAAAGACATCCTACAGTATGGGAGAATATATTCATAAATGACATATCCGATAAGGGGTTGACATCTAAATTATATAAAGAGCTCACACACCTTAACAAACAAAAAGTAAATAAGTCAATTAAAAAATGGGCAGATGATCTGAACAGATACTTTTCCTAAGAAGAATTACAGATGGTCAACAGGCACATGAAAAGATGCTCCACATTGCTAATCATCAGAGAAATGCAAATTAAAACCACAATGAGATATCACATTATACCAGTTAGGACAGCCAACATCCAAAAGCCAAACAACAACAAGATGTGGAGAAAGGGGAACCCTCCTACACTGCTGGTGGGAATGCAAATTAGTTCAAACATTGTGGAAAGCAGTATGGAGGTTCCTCAAAAAACTCAAAATAGAAATACCATTTGACCCAGGAATTCCACTCCTAGGAATTTACCCTAAGAATGCAGCAGCCCAGTTTGAAAAAGACATATGCACCCCTATGTTTATCGCAGCACTATTTACAGTAGCCAAGAAATGGAAGCAACTTAAGTGTCTATCAGTAGATGAATGGATAAAGAAGATGTGGTACATAGACACGATGGAATGTTATTCAGCCGTAAGAAGAAAACAAATCCTACCATTTGCAACAACATGGATAGAACTAGAGGGTATTATGCTCAGTGAAATAAGCCAGGTGGAGAAAGACAAGTACCAAATGATTTTACTCATCTGTGGAGTATAAGAACAAAGCAAAAACTGAAGGAACAAAACAGCAGCAGACTCACAGAACCCAAGAATGGACTAATAGTTACCAAAGGGAAAGGAACTGAGGAAGATGGGTGGGAAGGGAGGGACAAGGAGGAAAAAGGGGCATTACAATTAGCAGATGTAATGTTGGGGGGGCATGGGGAGGGCTGTAGAACACAGTGAAGACAAGTAGTGATTCTATAGCATCTTACTACGCTGATGGACAGTGACTGTAATGGGGTATGTGGTGGGGACTTGATAATAGGGGGAGTCTAGTAACCATAATATTGCTCATGTAATTGTACATTAATAATAGCAAAATAAAAAAAAATACATGACAGATAGGAAGCATTTAAAACTTTTCAGAGCAATGGTACTGCATAAATTCGACACTGATATTATCATTGTTATTGTATATCCTTTCCCCTCAGAACTATCTCCACTGATATGCCTTTCATCAGAGAAATTTAAACAAGATTTATAAATAAAAGTTCATTTTTTCAATGAGCATACCTTTGAAGCAAGGCTATAATTCCAAAATACAGACATAATAAATGACTTGCCCAGATTTTCAAACAAGTCAGGAAGTGATCCAGAGCCAGGATTCCACTCTTGTGAGAATAAATATATATATTGGCTTTCAGCATAGCACCATAAATAACTCTATCCCCTGACATTTCAGTCTCTCCCCAAGTAATTGAGTGTTTAAATGACTTGCAAACCTTCACTTTGGCTTTAAAAATTGCTTATGTCTGGCATTCTTTTTAAAGAGGTGGCTTTTAAAAATTTAACATCAACCTTCCAAAGAAAGTAAAAGAGCAAGATTAGTTTTCACTGACTATAAGAGGACAACCTGAGAACACAGGGCCTTTCCAAATAAGAGCTCAGATCATATTATTTAGCCTAAGATGAGTAACTTAGCAAGAGTACTCTATAACTACATTATCCCAATTCCAAAAACATCCTAAAGAAAAGGAAGCACAAAAGGTCCTGCCTCTGCCAGTCACCATATGTGTGACCATGTACAACTCCCCGGATTCTCTAAACCTCAGATTCCTCATTTGTAAAATGGGATTAAGATTGCCTCCCTGCTTAACTAAATGGATTGTCTCAAGGTTCAAGTAAAAAAATTTTGAAAGTGCTCTGTAAAGTATGTAGTTCCAGGTAAATTATTTTTAATGTATGAAACCTGAGTTCTCAAACAAGTCTACTTCCTGCCGTTCTCATCCCCAAGAACATGAAAAGTCATCTGATTGGCCATATTCAAATGTCTCAACTTGGCGCCAAATAATCTGTTTTATTCTAGACCAACAGGTCTCACCTGCAGTCTAGAAAAAGAACATGTGATATTTATTTGCAAGGTATGTCACTGATTTAAAGTGACAAAGTGACTCAAGGCTTTTATAAATTAAAGAGGAGTACAATAGGCCTGTTAGTGCAGTGTCTGTCACAATCCTTTTCTAAGTGCACTGCTCTCTCCTTCAGTTTCTGCTGCCCACAGGATCCTCCCTTAACCACAGCCAGAGCTCAATTAAAATGCAGGCAGTTGCTCAAATCATTATTCTATAAGGGATGCTAAAAACATAACAGGGATTATTAGTAACTATAGAAACAATGAAGTTTTCCACAGGCAAGTTCTTGGAATATACATTTGCCCCTGCCTGAAATACAGTACAGGGAGTGGAAACTAAAAACAATAGTATTAATCTAACATTTATTGGATGCTGATTACATACCAGGCTCTATACCAAGTGCTTTACATGTATGACTTCAGTTAAACCCAGCAATTATCGTATTTATTTTTAAACCGATTTTTCAGGATAGAAAATTGAGATGTGCCCAGACTGTACAAATAGCAGATGGTGGAGGTGCAATTTGCAACAAACCTTCCTCCAGGACCTATATTCACTATGCCTCACAGCCCTCCCCAGGACTAGCTAAGTCTGTCATGTGTTTTTATGTCTTGCATCTATGAAGGAACAAGTAGATGAAATTCAACAGGCAGACAATATCTGAAACCATGGATGGATAGTGCTGTTGGCCAGGAACTAGTGATGAATACAAATTTCAAACTTTTAATATGACTTCAAAGAATGTGTCTGGTCAGAAAAATTGCAAAAAAAAAAAAATGAAGAGAATAGAAACTATTAAAAAAAACAAACAAACGTGAGACATACTGCCAAACTGCTTCAAAATATTGACACTCCTTAGGAACCTGTTTATAATTTTAATTGTTTGAAAACTAAGTTTCTCATTGCCTACATCAAATAAATGTTGAACAAATATTTAAAGAACAGTTTTGAAAGGTGCATTAGAATTCAGTTTTAAATAACAACTTTCACTCCAGCTAATTTGAACAGAAAGGGATTTCCTAGGAAGAATTGGGAATTTGTAAAATCACTAAAAGGGCTAGTGGAACAGAGTTGAGGCTGCATTTTCAGAAACGACTTCCAGAACTCCATTACAGAAGTGGCCCAACATGAGTGCACGACTTCTGCCACAAGTATGGAGCTGGGGAATAGGAAGCCAGCTCCACAGCCGCTGACTGACATAATCTGAATCAACAAAATGGATGACCTGCCCTCCGCCTGCCATAACACATGAATTTAGGGACTGAATGCTGGCACTCTTGCTAGAGCTGTCTCAGAAAAACCAACATCTGCCAGTGAAAATAACAAAAGTGGGAAAATAATACAAGCCTTCACGTCAAAGTGTTCACTTTTAACTTCCAGATGTTGTTAAGGGTACATCTTTTTTACCAAAACTAGATTTCCTTACCACATGGTAAAGACTTAAGGGAAATGCAGTCTCTAGGTTTCCAGCCTTGAACAATAGGACTCACTAGAAGGGAGTTGTAACTGAATTGAGTGCAACAATTTATGACGTCACCTACAATCAGACACCAAATCATTAGAGCTGGCTTAGAGCACCCACCTATCTTGTTCCACCTCTGGCAAGAGTTCAGAGTAGAGACTTGACTTAAGGGCAGCCCACCCAAAGGTATGCCAATGGTAGGTGACCTAATGAAAAACATAACTTCAGACCAGATTCCTCTCGCAGAATTTTGGGATTGGGATACTGCGGAATTGAGCCAATGAACTGAGGTCTTTAGAGATTTTAGGTTAAGTAGATTTGGGGTTGGAACAATGACAGGTCATGGGTAAGCAATATCATTATACACATATTCATTGATAAATATGGAGGTAAATACCAAAAGATATGGCATAAAATGTTTTAAATGGTTGCATCAGAAGAACGGGCTGAGGAATTACTTTTGTTGTTTATAATCCTTTTAGTGCTATGTGAATGTTTAAACTTGTATTGCTGGGATAAAAACTAAAAGTAAAACAACAAAATAAATACTCCAAACTTGGGCCTTTAAGCCAGAGCAACTAACCTACAGATCGCCTGATCATTAGCTGAAGAGGAGGGAGCACCAGACAATCCAGTCCTTACTTGTCTCACTTCCCACCTAGCACCTACACTGCTGTAAAATTGAAAGCAAATCTTTTTAAATCTAAATGAGCTCAATGATAACTAAGCCAAGTTCTTGAATGCTAAGCCATGGAGCTGATACTACAGCGATGAGGATAGCTGTAAGTAAGGGTATGATTTTAATGTGTATAGACAGAATGCATTATCTGTGCTCAGAGTAAATTTGATAGAGACAGTAATCACATTGGTTAGGAGATTAATAATAGGATCCTGGACTAATCTGGTGGCAGTGGAATTGGACAGAAAATGTTGAACAAAGATAACAATGGAGGACATTTTGGTAGCTGAGATTGGTTATAAGGGACAAGGAGAATAAATTTAGTGGGTATCTTCCACTTTTCCAGAATCTCTTCCTTTTAGGCACTGCCCCTTACCCATTCCATGGGATTCTGATGGTGAATCAGAGTAAACTCATGTTCTCAAAATTAAAGGAGGTATGTGTCCCAGGTTGACCAGAGTACACTTTCACTGACAGTGTATTTGGTTCACAAGCATAACCAAACTGAATGAAAGACCTTTCTGAGAACCTTTCTCCCAATGCTATTAGGGAAGATGCTCTCTTTTCACTATAAATTTGGGGCTGTCAGAGACCATCATACGCCATTCAGAGAGCGCCTATCAAGACATCAAGAGTCAGAGTCCTGACAATATCATCTGAGCCATTGAACCCATCCACACCTATACTGATGGCCTTTTAGTAATGTGAGCCATGAAATTAACATTTTTGCTTATGGACTGGATTTCTAGCATTTGAAACAGAAAAATGATTCATTATTGGAGTCAAAGATGGCTTATTTTTCATATTAACAAATACTGTCAGTGCATTTGCCAAATGAAGTTTAATGTCCAGTACAATGGGTGATAAAAAGGAATTCTAAGACATGCCCCATATTCTTTAACATCTATTTCAGTTTTGTCAGCAACTGTCAATATGCCATCAGTCATGAGATTTCTCTTCTATAAAACTGAGAAAAAGAGAGATTACATTGTATTTATTTTCTAAAGATTGTATTCAGCTCCTAAGTTTTATGATTCTATGCCATGACACAGAAGAATTAGTGAGTCACTGAAGGTTCTAAACTATGGAAGATGGGTATACAAAACCAATTAAGTAGAAAGAGTCTGGAAGTTAGCAAGATTATGGCAATAATTTGAAATGAACATTTCTTGAGCCTGGTCTAGAGAACATGCAAGAGTGATAGAGGGAAGGGGATGAATCTAAGAAACGTTAGAAGAAAGTTAGCAACTTGATGCCTGTATGTATGGAATATGAAGGTGAGTCAAGAATGACCATTAACTCTAAGTCTGCTTAAGATATTAAAAGAATAATAAAATCTTTAACAAAAAATGGAACCATTGGGAAAGTACAAGTATTGGAAGAGAATCACTAAAGTTTTGAACATGCTGATCTGAGTTGGTATATATTCAAATAGAAAGGCTACAGACTTGAAAATTTGGAATTGAAGTTCAAGTGGGAAGTCAGGGCTCATGTTACATTTTTAAGAAGCACTGAAGAGAGTGGGAATAGTCAAAGTTCTAGGAGTAAAAGCTACAATAAACAATGAAAATGGACGTGATTAGTTTGCTTATTAATAGCAAATATTTTATTGTAAATTTGTATTTCTTAAGGCTTTAAGCTAAGTTTATAAATCTGTTAGTCTATAAATCTCACAATCTTTGCAAAAAATTATGGACAATCATTTTCACTTATTGTCTATGATCTAATTAATTCACAAATTTAACAGACTAAATACTTAACTATCTTAACATCATTTGCATATTCAACAAATTAAATTTTCTTAGATATTTTAAACTATAGTTACAAATGTAACATCTAGCCAGTGAAATCCTTATAAGCACTTATGTAATTCTTGTAAATACCAATAAATCAATCTCATACATATGGTCACAAAATTCTTAAATGTTTCATACATCACATCTTAAAAGTTGACGAAGCACACACCACCACAATAACTTTCACAGAAATATGAAAACTAGACTATTTTACCCCGTTTATGTTAAAGATTACACACTGTGGCAGGCGTGGAGATACGTCACTCAAATCCTTCTTCAAGAAAGGACTTGCTGCCCTGCTCAGGGGCCTGGGGGGGTGTGATCAGCAGCTGGCCCCCAGCTGTCAGCTCATTTAGATTCCACAGCTGTGCTCCTGCCCTTCCCAGAGCAGCCCACAGACATATGCTGGGGGATGGAGACGTGTACAGGGCAGGGTTGGGACACTGACCTAGTGCAGGGCTGCCTGTCTCATTATCTGCTCTGGCAAACCCAACTGCACTGCAACCAGTGTGAACAGAAGTGCCATCTCAGAACTCTTACAGCAACGAGGCTGCCAATTTGGGGTATCAGTCAAAATTCTTGTCACTGCTTCCAGTGCTGGTTTCACTTGAGCCCCAGGTAACAAAACCATGTTCCTTTCTAACAAAGAGGTGCTACTGCTTATTCAATATATTGCTGTAATATTATTCAGAGTAGTTTAATGACTACCTAATACTACACGTGTACCCGCGCTTGCACGCATGTGCACACACATACACACACACACACCCTACCCAGACACATGGCTTGTAATTCCCACAACCAGCATTTCACCTAATCTAGGTTCTACCACCAATTAGCTTTGGGACAGTCAGCAAGTTATTTACTACTCTGTGCTCAATTTCCTTATCTGTAAAACAGGAACAATCATCTGATAGGTTTTTTTGTGAAAAGTAACTGAGTTAATACACTGAAAAAGTGTTTAGAACAGCCTCTGGCCCATACTGTGTATTCAATAAATGCTATCATCATTACCTGTCTGAGTTCCACATTGTCTATGTATTTTCTTATCTGTCTCATCAACCAAGATTCTATAATTTATTGACTAAGCAAATACAGAAGTTCTGTTCCAAGTCCCTTAATTATCAGACTCCTCAGATTTTTAGGACCTAGGTTAAGTCCTAGAGTTGACTTGAGTTGAACTTGTTTAAGCACTATTCTTCCCATCAGTTCAATGTTTTGCATTTTCCCACTTCATCGAGATGTAAACCAGATGTGTGAAGATGGAGCATATACGTAAAAGTTTTTTCTGAAATATAAGACATATGAAAATATGGGATATTATTCCAACATTATTATGAAGCTAGATAACTACAATTACAAAACGAAATTCTTCTGTTGAAGTAAAACTGCACCCCCTTGGCCAAAATGATTTCCACCCTTGTGGTTAAAGCTCACATGAACCTGATTTAATAAAAATGATACATCTGAATAGCTTATTCTAGAGCAAAGATCTGAAGAAGTTGAAATGGCTTTAAAACATTTAGAACCAAATATTGGCTTCTATTATCAGCCAATTTCTAGGAAATCATCTATGCGGTACTAACCCATGTTAAGAGTTAGGCTTCTTTCATTGTCTGAGATTTGTTTACATATCGAAGCAGCATTTAAGTAAACAAAAGCTGCCCTTGCTTTTCATAAGTTGGGTGCTTTTTGGTGACAGTGCCTAAAAAATATCCAATTTTCATTTAGCTATTTCCACGGGGCCTCAGAAAACTAAAATATTGCAAACAATGAGCCCTGCTGTTTAATGTTACTCGCACTTTAACAAATTACCCTCAAGAAGTGTATATACTAAGGTGCCAGCTTGGAAAACCGACTCCGGGTCTCCACGACGGATCTCCACAAAATGGAAACAAACAGCCCCAAGCCTGGTGCTGTGGATGGGCGTAGCAGAACGAATGCTTCAAACACGCGAATGCTGCAGCTGGCAAACTGAGTATTCCACAGGGCTGGCCGTTTGGTGCAGGCGGCCGGGTGTTCCTTCAGGGAGGTTGCAACTTGTGAGCGGCCAGGACAGCAAGCGGACTCTTTCCCGTTGACACTGCGGAGGCGCCACTATCCCTTCATCCTTCGACATGGCATATCCCTACACGGCAGCTCCCCGACCCCCTTGGGGGTCACCCGGGACCCCAGGCTGCGGTAGCGCCCCGCTAAGCATCAGGGTCAACTCAGGGCCGGGCCGCGGGGGCCCCTGCCACGCCAACACTGGAGAGGGGCGAGGAAGGGAGGGGGCGTCTTCTGCCCTGATTCCGGTGGGACAACCAGGAAGAGGAGGCGGTTGCGTAACCTGGGCCTGGGGTGAGGTTCGGCGAACAAAGAGGTCGTGAAAGCGCATACAGCTGGGGCTCTGCGAATCCATACAAATCGTCGCCTGGACAGAGCACCAGTGAGTCGGCAGATTTCTGCGGTCCAGCCCAGACCTACAGCATCACAAACTCTAAAAGCACGCAGGAATCTACATTATAAACAAACGCCCTCCGACTCCGGCCCAAGAAGTTTGAAAACCAACGCTTCACGTCTAGCCCCAGCTGAGCCTGAAGCTCGCACGAACCCCGCGCAGCGGCTACGACTGGGCCGCGCCTCAACCGAGCTTGGTCTTTTCCTTCGGTCCCACCCCGCTGCTCAGCGTGGATTGGTGGCGGGGAGCAACTCTGGCGCTGATTGGGTGGCGGCGGCTCGCGAGGACTACGTTCGGGTGCCCCGGAGTGCTAAATTTATCTTCAGACAAGCGACCGCTCCAGCCGCGAGTCGGATCTCTGTGGAGGCGGCATAGGCGATATCCCAGAGCTGAGACATCACCCTGTCCCCGAATCCTTCTTTCCTCTGTTTGTTTTTCATCCCCCCCTTCCCCCTCCAGTCCGCGACGACTGGCTCTTGACCCTGTTCAGGCCTCGGTGAAGGTGAGGACCGGAGCTGCCGCCGCTTCTGAGTGGTGCTCTCTTGAAATGGCTGCTGCCGTGAGCTGTTCAAAATGGCGGCCGCAGGCTCAGCTGGGGACCGCGGCGCTGCTCTGCAGCCCAGCCGCAGCGGAGGCCGCTCTCTCCATCACTGATGGAGTTGAAGTAAAACGATGGTGTTGGGTGCTGCGACGTTTTCATGTTGATAGCTGAGAGAGTCCTGTAGACAAGGGTGGGTTGCGACAGAGAGCGAGCCCCCACATACCGCGGCAGCGCGCACCAGTGACAGGATCTGAGGGATAGCTGGCCCGGGCAGCGCATCCAGGTGGCCGTGTAAGAAAGCATTTAGGCGCTGGAAGGGGAGTCCGTAACCTCCTGCTGACTGGACTGCAGCCCTACCCGACCCGGCTGCCCCTGTGGTTGGAACTGCTTGAGGGTGAGGGTGAATGGATTGTGTTGCCTGTCAGTTTAACCGGAAGAGGCAAAAGAAGAGGGTTCCCGTCCCCGCTTCCCGCTTTAGAGAGGGGAATACAAACTTTAGTCTCTAGGGAGTCTAGACTCCTTGTTGAGAGATTCAGGGAAGCACCTCTAACGAGGTGGGGATGAAACCCTCCTTCCTGAAAACAAAGCCGCCTCTTCCATTATGTTCTCTGGCAACAAGGAAGAGGGATCCTAATCTTTGCGGTTAGCCAGCAGCTCCTCGAAATTTCCTGTTGCTAAACCCAAATTGGGTTGTGAAAGGAAAATTTAATGCTCTTTTGATCCCAGTAATGAAGAAGTAGGGCTTTCTGCTGCTGCGAATTTAAGACCCTTGACGTTGTGTTGGTTGTAACTCATTATAATCCATTTCTTTCTGCACTGTCCATTAATGCTTGGGAAATTTAAGACTATTCAGGAACACACAAGTAATGGCAAGGCACGTGGGATCTGCAGTCGAACTTTTTGTGTTTTCTTCTTAGTTTTTCACTTAAAAGATCTTGTGTTAATTTAGCAGGTCACTTAACTTGTGTGAATCCCTAAAGTGGGATTATTGGTAGTCCCGGAGTTACAGACTCTCAGGTTTGTTGTGAGGATTAAATGAGATAATCTAAATTCTTCCTATAAACAGTGATCACTCAATAAACGTTGGTAACATTAGGAGATTGGTTATTGAGGGGACAAAAATGGTTGTAGCAAAAAGGCATACTTCTTGTAACACTTCCCTGTGTAATCCAATTTGAGATTACTTTCAATGCATAGTTTTAAAGACAGTAAGATGTGGACGTTAGCTTTAATTTTTGAAGGTTTTTAATGTATTTCTATGAAGTCAGTGGATGGGGGAACATCTCAAAACAGTGAAATTACCAGGGAAATTAAAAGGACAAAAATACTAGCATTTTTACTTTGTTTGGCATCTTCTGTTTCAGTTCAAGGTCGGCATTGCACTGAAGAATAATTTTGCACTGCCTCAACCTAAAATAAATTGTAGTGAAAGGTCATCTTAAGGTTTGTAGTTGGTTCTGCTTTTGCAGTGTCTAATTTTAATTTTTCTCATTCTAGGCTTTTGGTTACTCCCCTTCCACCCCATACCTTAATTTTATTCTTTTGAAGAGTCTTCATTTCAAGCTGCCAAGGTGGAGAGTGTGATTGCAGAAGGGAGTACTCGTTTCAGGTATTTTACCCTCTAGCTCTTAATAGGAAAACCATTTTGATTCAGGATCTAACATGAAATACAAAGCTTACTTCTGTAGCCAAATTATAGAAGTTTAAATTAAAAAGCAGATACATTTATTTCTTATCTTAAAAAGCTAGGAGTATTCTTTGAAGGTCTTAAAATTTACATTACCCTTCCTTTTAATTATGCTTTTCTTTTTTTATCACTATATGAGAAATAAACCTATTAAAATGAGAGTTTAGATTTTCTTTAGGTCCTGGTTAAGTCTTTATCAATAGTATAATGGGATACAGAGTAATCGATTAAATTGTACATTATTTTGAATGAGTCTTAACTTGAGTAATATAAATATTTATGTAACTTTAACTCCAGAGAAATAGTAGTTAACTTTTGATCTACAGTTTATTTTTCAGTGTTAACATACAGTATTTAGGGTAAAACAAAATTCTGTATCTTGTAAAACTTTGAACTGTGTTTGTGTATTTTTAATATATAACTCATCAAATAGTTGCTAGTCCTGAAAGAAGGCTTCACATGTATAGTGGTATCTGTGATGAATGTATCTAACAGCAGTAGGCATCAGAAAACTAAAAGAGATTCTAAAATAGAATATACTAGAAGGGGTTGGTAAATTATGGCCTATATTGTCTGTTTTTGTAAATAGAAATGTGTTAAAACACAGCTGTGTCCATTCTTTTACATGTTGTCCATGGCTGCTACCATGCAACAACTATAGAGTAAAGTAGTTGCAACAGAGACCATATGGCCCATAAAATAAAAAATATTTACTATATGGCCCTTTTCAGAAAAAGTTTGCCAACCTGCCATGGGGCATATTCCTCAAGATCCCTTCCTTAAAAATACACTTTTCAGCTCTTCATTATTATTAGCCCAGTGTATTTTATAGAATATTAATATTCTGTAAGTTAATAAGTGTTCTGAGAAAAAGATCAATACTAACAATAGTTTTTATTTATAGTTTATCTTAAAATATAAGTTTAAGACTACTAAACTCATTTCTATAGCTTTTATTTTTATGTGATAATCTACTTTAAGAAAAGGTGTGCCACACCTGAGAGCACCAGGAAGTCGCATGAGAGATCACCTGATACACGAACGTGTGATGTTCCATCTGCGCATTGATGCATAGGCAGCATTTACAAATTAACTCATGTGTTGCTATATGTCATCTCTTTGATGATTGTTCATCTTCTATGTATCCTGTCTTTTAATTTCAACACACTTGTGAAAACTCGATGTTTATTCTAAATTAACCATGTTTTGTACCAAAAACACATTGCCTATGGATCTGTTGCTGAAACAAGGAAGTCTTAAACAAGAAGTAGAATCTTTCTGTTATCAGATTGTATCTGAATCAAGTGATCAAAAGGTTGGAATATTACAAAGTGAAGATGAACAGTTGCAGCCTTCAGTTTCTAAAAAATCAGACGGTGAGCTTTCCAGGGTCAAGTTTATGTCCAATTCCAACAAAATAACATTTAGTAAGAAACCAAAAAGAAGAAAATACGATGAAAGTTATTTGTCTTTTGGATTTACTTACTTTGGAAATAGAGATGCACCTCATGCTCAGTGTGTGTTATGTAAGAAAATTTTGTCAAATAGCTCTTTGGCCCCTAGTAAGCTTCGAAGACATTTGGAAACTAAACATGCTGCATATAAAGACAAAGACATAAGCTTTTTCAAGCAACATCTTGATTCACCTGAAAACAGTAAACCCCCAACACCTAAAATTGTCAATACAGATAATGAAAGTGCTACAGAGGCATCATACAATGTAAGTTATCATATAGCCCTGAGTGGAGAGGCTCATACTATTGGAGAATTGCTTATTAAGCCTTGTGCAAAAGATGTTGTGATGCGGATGTTTGATGAACAATATAGTAAAAAAATAGATGCAGTACAGCTATCAAACAGTACTGTTGCACGTCGAATTAAGGATCTAGCTGCAGACATTGAAGAAGAGCTAGTCTGTAGACTGAAAATTTGTGATGGGTTTTCACTGCAACTAGATGAATCAGCTGATGTTTCAGGACTTGCTGTGTTGCTTGTGTTTGTTCGTTACAGGTTTAATAAGTCTATTGAGGAAGACCTACTCTTATGTGAGTCTTTGCAGAGTAATGCTACTGGTGAAGAAATTTTCAACTGCATCAACAGTTTCATGCAGAAACATGAAATTGAATGGGAAAAATGTGTTGATGTTTGTAGTGACGCTTCTAGGGCAATGGATGGAAAAATTGCTGAGGCTGTCACCTTGATAAAATATGTGGCTCCTGAAAGCACCAGTAGTCACTGCCTATTATATAGACATGCACTAGCAGTTAAAATAATGCCTACATCTCTGAAAAATGTGTTAGATCAGGCAGTACAAATCATTAATTATATTAAAGCTCGACCACATCAATCCAGACTACTAAAAATTTTGTGTGAGGAAATGGGTGCCCAACACACAGCACTCCTTCTAAATACTGAGGTGAGGTGGCTTTCCCGAGGTAAAGTTCTTGTAAGACTTTTTGAGCTTCGTCGTGAACTGTTGGTTTTCATGGATTCTGCTTTTCGTCTGTCTGATTGTTTAACAAATTCATCTTGGCTGCTAAGACTTGCATATCTTGCAGACATTTTTACTAAATTAAATGAGGTTAATCTGTCAATGCAAGGAAAAAATGTGACAGTTTTTACAGTATTTGATAAAATGTCATCATTGTTAAGAAAATTGGAATTTTGGGCCTCATCTGTAGAAGAAGAGAACTTTGATTGTTTTCCTACACTCAGTGACTTTTTGACGGAAATTAATTCTACAGTTGATAAAGATATTTGCAGTGCCATTGTGCAGCACCTAAGGGGTTTGCGCTCTACTCTGTTAAAATATTTTCCGGTAACAAATAATAATAATGCTTGGGTTAGAAATCCATTTACAGTAACTGTTAAACCAGCCTCATTAGTAGCACGGGACTATGAAAGCCTGATTGATTTAACATCTGATTCTCAAGTGAAACAAAATTTCAGTGAACTTTCACTAAATGATTTTTGGAGTAGCCTAATTCAAGAATACCCAATCATTGCGAGGCGTGCTGTTCGTGTACTGCTTCCTTTTGCTACAATGCACCTGTGTGAAACAGGATTTTCATATTATGCTGCAACAAAAACGAAATATAGGAAAAGACTTGATGCTGCACCTCATATGCGGATTCGACTTAGCAACATTACACCTAATATTAAGCGGATATGTGATAAAAAGACACAAAAACACTGTTCTCATTAAAATCAAGGTTTTGCATGTCTCTTGATAATCAAGTATGGGATGAAAATAAAAGATGATACGCTTCATCTCTGGTACTTTGGGGTTTTAAATAAATAGAGTCCAATTTTTTATACTTAGACTTTAAGAGAGCTAAAGAATCAAAAATTTAAATATATATTATTGTTGGTATTTCTTCACATTGTAATTTCAAAGGGTACCATGGTCATAACTGGAAAATGTTCATCCACAAGATAAAACCCCAGTTCCTAGCATAATGTATATCGTGAAGATCTAATCACAATCAACCTTTCTAGCCATGCAACCCTCCAGGCACATGGAACTTCTTGCCATTCTCTAAACACATCACACTATTTTATGCTTTCAGGTCTCAAAAAACTATTCCCCTTCTTGCTTCCAACAAACTCCCATTGGTTTTCAACACTTTGACTTAATTTATCTTCTGTACTTTTGTTCTCTATCTCTTTCTTTTTTGCCTCTATTTTTCATGTCTGTCTCAAGCGTGATCTACTTGGTGTTCTCATGATTCCCAGTTTTTGGACTGAAGTCTTACTGGTTCTATTCCAGCTCTATGTCTCCATGATCTGGAAAAGGCATTATTAAAGTAAATGCTCAACAAAGGAAAAATGTTAATGGTGAACCAACAAAAAATGGAATAGGACATGATAGTTTTTATATTTTTATATTCTGCGTGTGTACAGAATACTACCCATTATGTTTTTGGCTCAGTTATTCTGTTACCTAGAATTCAGTATAGCTATTAAGCAGAAGTCACTAAGGAATGTCATAGCTTTGATTCAAGCTGAATTATTGGGGGAGAGCAGAGAAAGTATGAAGAACGTTTTCAGACATATTGTTTGTTTCTCAGTTCATATATAGATTATTGCAAATTCTAATATTGTAGTTAAATTATTAAGGCTTTCCTGTACTTTAAGATGATTGGTTCTGAAACCTATATCAGTTTATTAGAATACTAACAATTCTGATCAGCTTGCTTGCCTATCTCCAGGCTTTTCTTCCCATGTCATATCACAAAACACAGGTCACTAACTCTTAAATATTTTGTGTTTTCTCTAGTCAAGAGCTACTGTAGGTAGCCATTATTTTTTTCATCTCACTCAGACCTAGCTCCCATTTGGGAGAATAGGAGTACCTCTTACTAAGGCAGAATGTGATAGAATGACTAGATTCAGGTATCTGCTCCACTTCTTAACTAGCTATTTAACATTGGGCAGTTTGAGCCTTCTTGCACCTCAGTTATCTCATCTGTAAAATTATAATCATGCCTTTGAATAGTTATTAAGGTTAAATGAGTATGTATATAAAAGTCCAAACAGTGGGGATAGGAGTAGATACTCGACATACATTATTAGTTCTGTGCTATATCCAACCATGTTCCATTTATACTTCCATTCACACACATACTTCTAATGTGAGTTTTTATTCTCTGTGGAGACTCAGTAGTTCTCCAGGCCATAGGACCTGACCTAATCTGATGCAGTAAGATTAAGCAGTTCAAGCCCAGGTTTTCGTCACATTATTAAGCACCTATTTATCTGTTCAGGTACCTTACTAGATGCTTGTATGTTAATTTTTTTTAAGTTTATTTTGATATCATTAATCTACAATTAAATGAGCAATATTATGGTGATTACACTACCCCCTTCATCAGGTCCCCCCCCCACCAAACCCATTACAGTCACTGTCCATCAGCATACTGAGATGCTATAGAGTCACTACTTGTCTTCTCTGGGTTGTACAGCCCTCCCCGTGCCCCCCTAACATTACATCTGCTAATCATAATGCCCCTTTTTCCCCCTTGTCCCTCCCTTCCCACCCGTCCTCCCCAGTCCCTTTCTCTTTGGTAACTATTAGTCCGTTCTTGGGTTCTGTGAGTCTGCTGCTGTTTTGTTCCTTCAGTTTTTTTTTTTTTTTTTTCTTATACTCCACATATGAGTGAAGTCATTTGGTACTTGTCTTTTTCGGCTTGGCTTATTTCACTGAGCATAATCTTTACAGCAATCTTATGGGACTAGGTAATTTTTGAATTTGCCCAGGGTCACACAGTAAGTAGCAGAACCTAGTTTAAAACATCTTTTCCAGAGTGATTTTTGCAGGCATTGCCTTTCAAACTTACAAGAGCATCAGTGACCTGGTAGTATAGGTAAAACTCTGCCAAAATTGGGACATTACTTTGAAATCCTGTTTTCTTCTCTAGATGCATCCAAAGTTATCTACTTCAAAGAATAACTGATTATTTTAATATAAAAATATGTAAAAATAAGGATTGAATTGCTATCAAAAATTATCCAAAAAGGTTAAACATAATTACACATATATGCAGTACTTTTTGTTGACTGATCCTGAAATTAAATTTACCCTGATTTAAGAAGCATGTACAATTCCGTCATGTCTAGATCTGGCTGAAACCTCAAGTCTGACTAGACTCACATAATTACTGAACTGAGCTCTTGACTAGGTCATCTGTTCAGGATGTCAGCCTCTTGAGACCTCTCTTGCTTTCCAGTCCTTTACCCTTAACCACCTTCTCTGAAAGACTAGATTCCTGCTTTAAATCCAAGTCTACTGACTGGAATCCTACTGTCTGCTACTAGACTTCTTTAATGCCAACACTACCCAGCTTGGTTCTGATGCCAACTACTCACCTGTTCTATAATCTGTTGGGACTAATCTGTGGAAACCATGTATGGCTAGTGAGAATGACTTTAGAGACTGAAGGTGGGTCTGGTGCATGTTGGATGATAGGCAAGTTTAGTTCCAGACCAGAAAATTCTGTTACCCTACCCTACTGTAGCTACCATGACTGAACTCAAAAGAAGGTTCTTTTATGTTTAAACTAACTACCCTTCAGAATTGGCTTTCCTTAAATATAACCAAAACAAAGTCTTCAACACTCTCAGATTCCTTTTCTCTTGTACTTCTAAAGCTCTTTGCCTTTCTGTCAGTACTCCCTAAGACTCCAAATACTAGAGTGTATCGAGCTAGAGGGAAGCCTGTGACAAACTACTTCACACAGAAAAGAAAATTACTCTTAGAGGATGAAATGGGTGGCATTCAACTTCATAAGGAAGAGATAGCTGGGGACTAAGAAATATTCTTACACACTCTCAGATGAAAGCTACCCTTCCTGCCTGTGCATGAAACAATAAAGTTCCCCTAATATGTCCAGCCCCAAAGAACCTTCCCATTCTTAATCCCTGTATTTCAAATAGGAATTGCCTTGATTTCTTAATGAGAATTGTTTCCCCTATGAATCTTAGAGTACTACACATACATAAATATATAAATGGTAATCTTTTGTAATTAACACTTCTTTAGGATCATAGGACTGCAGATTTCTAATCATGTAAAAAGTGATCAATTAATTCTCTAGCTTAAAAGGTAGAGAATTAGGGAAATACAATTCATGCTGTAACATGAGAATTATCTTTAAAATCCCAAGCCTCACCTAAACAGATTAGGTGGTAACTATTCTTTGTCTTTTTAAGACTTCAAAAGCAGCTTATTTTTTTATTGAATTGTAGTTGATTTTTCTTTTATTGAATAAGCGGCATTTCTTTAATAAGCTCCTCTGTTATCTTAGGCAGTTTTATTCCCGAAAATATAATTCACCTATACTCTTGAAAGAACTGATCAGCTGTGTAAATCTGGTTGCCTGTGGAACTTACGCATGTTTATTACTTTTGTTTTTTAAAGTAGGTATAACTGCACTGTTAATTAGTACAATGGAAAAAATTCTGAAGTGTCAGGAGACTTGTGTTCTGTAACTAATTGTGTTATCATCCTCTCTTGGCCTTAGTTTCTTCACTTAGTTAAAACTAGAATGAGCTATAAAGTCCTCATCAAATAGGTAAAAATTTAAACCTAAATAAAAATTAGGTGATGATTAGGTATGCTCAGATTTTTGAAATACATGTACTTTTTCCTAGCAGCCAAGCTTTTCCAATGAAGTCTTTTATCATAATACTGTCCACCAACAAAATGATAATGTTAATAAATTACCCATCATGGATGCTTATTGGATGGAAGGTATGAAGTGCTTTTTTGGAAGGAGATGTACTTTGAAATTTAGAAAACATTAGAAAAACTGAAATATGTTTGGTTAATGACCCTATTGCAATTGTGTACAGATTAAGTCATAACTAAAGTGTTGGGCAGCCTGCAGTGGAAATTGTTGACTACATCCCAGCATCTGTTTTCCTCTCCCAAATTGTACCAACCTTCTTTTAGGTATCCATTGTTCCCCTACATAATCCATGTACTTAAGCAAAAGCTGACCCCACTGTAGCTTTGGGATTGAAACTGTTTTGTTTAAGACAGTAGTTTCAAGCTTTTTTTACTCCGATTAACAAGAAGAAACATCTTACATTATAATCCAGGTGTGTATATGTGTGAGTACTAAAGCTTCATAAAACAGTACTAACCCTTCATGTGTGCAATGCAATCTCCAATCTAATTTTTAAAAAGATTAGGACGCAAAGATTAATTTCATGACCCATCCACCATTTGAAAAATTGGTTAGCTAGGTTAGCTATCTACTTCTTTTTTATTCTTTCACCTGTATTATCAAAGCCTCAACATTCATTTGCCATTGCCCTTACAAAAATTGTTCAGGAACCTGGATCTAAGCCTATTAAGGCATAGTATTACTGTGGCCACAATTGGTCCAGAATATATGTGACCCAATACAAGCTAGTGAAAACAAGGGCAGTATTAGAGATGCTTTGAGAAAGACATTTCTTTGCTCTTTAAGAGAGAAATGTCCTGTGTACTTGGGCTGGAATTGCTGAATCTCAAGCTACTAGCATGGGTATAAAGTCAACAGGAGAGACCAGAGCCAAAAAATGAGTGAGAAAATGCCTTTAATTTTTTTGTTACCTAAGCCAATACTGTTTATTGTTTAAGACAGTTTACATTGGGGGTTTCTGTTACCATAGGCAAAAGCATCTTATATAGTGGTCTAAAAGGAAAGGAATGTAAAACTAGAATTTATTGGTAAACTTGCAATGATGAAATGAGTGCCATCCCACACTAAGATAGTCTGATCTCTGGTTATTCGCCCATCTGCCATACTGTTATCATTCAAAACTTTGCTGCTGCTAATATTTTATAGACCAGAAGCTAAATCACCAGATATATTGACATTATTAGGAATCATCAAATACCATTTATTTCTGTTAGTAAACAGTTTGATAATAAATGGGTTTTACTTATTAGCTTAGGCTAGGCTAATTAAGGTGTATAATTCAAATTATAAGTTAACCTTGAAAACTAATGTTTTCATTTTTCTTACAATTTGTTCAAATCCTGATAAATATGATGGAATAAAAAAAGTTTAATAAGTCATATGCTTTGTAGGGGAAATAATCAGCCTGAAATAGTTCGAGTAGTCCTCTAAAAAATTGCTGTCAAAGTTCTAAATAAATTCCCACGGGACTGTTTTAACTTACTCTCAGAACAATTACATGTTGAGAAGGCAAAATCTGTCACATCACAGTTAGCATGGCTTTTTTGACAAACACCTTTGAGCAAAATAAAACTCCCCAAAGAAGCTGGGACTTCAGGGTTAAGGTGCTGACCCAAATACCTAACATTTTATTCTACCTTCCTAGAATTCCATAGATAATATATTTTTTAAATCCAATTTAGACTAAGTCCACAGTAATGCTAAGAAACCAAACGGAGTAAAGGTATCATTTTCTCTCAAAGAATTTACATTCTAGTGGGAAAGACAAACTTTAAACTGCTATGAAGAAAATCACATAGGTTAATGTCAGAGTAATGGAGTGTGTTAACAGGTCTCTTCAACAAAGTGGCACTTGAGCTGAAGCCTGAGTGATAAGGAGCCTGTCAAATCAAGATCAGGGAAAAAATATTCCAGATGAAGAGAAGGCAAGTGCAAACACCCTGACACAAAAGAGCTTAGTGTGTTTGAGGAATGGAAAGATTAATTTCTGGAATAAAGAGCACCTTGAACATGGTACAAGTTGTCAGAGGTAGGAAGGAACCAGATGACTTAGGTATCGGAAGCCAGTATAAGGAGTTTGGATTATATTTCAAGTACAATGGGAAGCTATTCTCAAATAAAGAAGGGGATTGCGGGGGGAGGAGAGGTTTGCACCTTCAAGGGGTTATTTTTGTAATATGTGTGAGGGCATTGAGGGAAGAGCTATTAAAACGGGTATTTTAGACCCATTAGTACAGGCAATAATGGGTCCACCTGCATTGGACCCTTTCTTTTGATGAGCTCAAAGTTTGGATGATACTGGGACTTTCATATACTTCTGAAGAGACCCAGAACTTTAGAGACCCCTTTGGAAAACATACATATTAACTGAAAAATGATCCATCTCCATTCTTAAGAGCAGGGAATATATGTTGGACCTCTCCATCCCATATAGTATCATGGTACACTCCTTGTGGCGCTGTTTTGTGGCACAAATTTGACAACTATCTAAATTCAGGAACATGAAAAGTGATTACCTTTTGCCATAAGAAATGTAGTACATTAATTAAAGGCCCATGATGTATTAAAATGCCCAGATTTGGATTTCACTATGTTTTTATTGAGTGAAGGGATGAATGTTGCGTCTTCAGACCTCTAGTAACTTCAGGTTGGCAGCTACTGTCCTGTCCTTTTTACTGCCTTAACTCTTCCTCACCCTTCCTACCCCTCAGGGAAGAGGATATCAGAATTCTTAGTGGGTAGAGAAGCAAAACTCACACTTAGGAATTTCACTGTTGGAATTATCTTTTAACTTAATTTTTAAACTCCACTGTATGATTTCAAGATTTCATAAAATGTCATAGCCCCCACCTTCCTGCCCAAAATATGTGAAGGGGAAGTATAAAATGTGGTCTCAATGGTACAGCACAAGATTGGTTTAGAATAACAGAATAAGATTTTACTCCAAGGCTTTTCTCCATGCAACTGAAGCAACATTTTAAAAATCACTTCGGATTTCAGTTTCCAAAGCACTTCAAAGGTGTTAGGCAATTAATTCTGCAGTAGGTTATATAATCATGTTGCAGCTGTGGAAGAACTGCTTAACATTAAGTACTTTGGGTTTAGAGAAAGGCCTTTATTTTTACTACTCTATAAATGAAAAGGTTCAACATCATCTCTTTCACTATAAGAAGTAGGAAGTCATTACATTATCAAAACCTCAAATGCTTTTGGAGGCCCCCAGATTCACTCAGCAACATTAATTTGCCACATTTTTCTCAACCAAGCACCTATTTCAAGAGGCAGCAGTGAAGACCATTTTAGAATAAACCTACCTTAACAGCAATTTGTTCTTCAAGTACCAGTCCCAGCTTTTAAATATACATACGATCTATCAAATATTAAGCAGCGTAAATCAGCCAGGCAACTGTCATCAGAAACTAAGCCAACATCGCTTTTCAGGAAGGCTTTAGAAACAAAATTTGTTAGAACAAGTACAAGTTTCTGAGAAAAAAAAATTTGTTTTCTAGAAAACAAGCTACTCTCAAGGCTTCAGTGTCCAGTCAGATACGATGCAGAGCTCTAGTTTGTCATGGGCTTGTTCTGAGTGTTAATAATTTCACAACTAACTACCAATCAGGAGATTCTCACATTGTTCCTGCAAGCATCAAATAAGTCCAGCCCTCCTTAAATTGTGCCACACCAATAACTTGTACCTGTTCTATTCTGCTTACTTTTGTACTCAAGAAAACAGACTCATCAACTAAACTCTACCAAAGCATGAGAAATGAATAGAGCTTATGAAACAAAGATTTGAAGTTCAAGACACAAACCCTGTTATGAAAATCAGTGAAGAATGGTTTGGTGTATGTATGGAACAGTTATCTAGTTAATTTAGCCAGTCAAATACTGAAATGCACAACTATGCCTCTGCATTATTACATCACTGCTAATCAGGTTTACTCATATCAGGACAAAGTTTATGATAAAGTAAACATTGCATTTCCAAGTCATAAAATACTAAAAACAACAATCCAGAATAAACAAAATTTAATTAATGCAAAGTTTAAATTATTATTTCTAATTGCATAGTAGAAGCGGGAATATAAGTTCCATGAGAGCAGAGACTTTGACTTTTCTTGACTGCCTCTGTATTCTCAGGCCCTACAATACTGCCTGACATCTAATTGAAAGCCAACATGTTAATGATAGGAAAAGACTAGGGTTGAATCTCAGCTCTTGACAATTGTTAGTTGTGGAACCTTGGACACATCATTTAAGTTCTCTGACCCTCAGTTTCTGCATTTCTAAAAGAAGAATAATATTTTATTCTGTTTTTCCAGTATTTTTTTTTCAACATCACCAAGCAATTCTCCAGTTATCAGCAGATGCTGACCAGGTGTCCCAGTTTAATTCAGTTCTGACACTACTGGGAGATAGCATCAGATCCCACAGGTTAAGGGCTTAGTACAAGATTGCCCCCACACCCCACACCCCTTCACACACCAGTAGTAAGTCCGAGTTGTCACCTAGCGACCAGCTAAAGAGGAGGTTCCCACGACCCCCTCAGGTTTGATTAATTTGCTAGGGCAGTTCACAGAACGCAGAGAAACATTTACTTATATTTACCAGTTTATCATATAACTCAGAAACAGATGGAAAAAATACATAGGCCAAGGTATGTGGGAAGGGGTATGGAGCTTCCACGCTCTCTAGGGCAGGCCTGTTCTCTTTATACCTCCCAAGTGTTCAACCTGGAAGCTCATCAACTCTTGTTCAAGAATTTGTGGAGTTTAATCTGTAGCCCTCCCCCACATTCCTCTACCCAGAGATTGGTGGGCAGGTCTGAAAGTTCCAACCCTCTAACCACTTAGTTTTTTGGTGACCAGCCCCACTTGAGGCTATCTAGGGAGCCCACCTTAAGTCACCGCATCAGCATAAACTCAGGTGTGCTCAAAAGGAACTCCTATCGTTCAGGGGATTCAAAGGGGTTTAGGAACTGTGCCAAAAACCTGTGACTAAAACTATAGTTATTTCTTATTATACCAGTTTTACTCACAGCCCTCATCTCAGAATCAAATAAGATATGTGTGTAAAATCACTGTAAAAGGCTATAGCTTCATTAAAAATTTTAATACCAACAATGTCATAACAAAACATTACTTGGTAGAGATCCTTAGTGGATTTTAGTTCATAATAGTTACCCTTTTTAAAATGTATCATATATTGGATACCAGATGCTTTATATACATTATGTAATTTAATTATAACAACTTATAACAACTCCGAGGTAGGCTGTCAACCTCATTTTAGAGATGAGGAAACTAAGGCTCTGCACTAGCTATCTATTGCATAGCAAATTAACTTAGTGGTTTAAAAACTTAGTGTCTTAAAACAACACTTATTACCTCACAGTTTCTGTATGTCAGGAATCTATGTGAATGAAGTTTACCTTCATAGCCTCCCACAGGCTGCCTTGAAAGTATTGGCCAGAGCTACAGTCGTTTCAAGGCTCCACTGGGGAAAATCCACTTCTAAGCTCACTCCTGTTGGCAGGATTCAATTTCTCACAGGCTGTTGGACTGATTGGGAAGCTGCCCTCAGCTCTTTGACATGTGGACCTCTTTATAAAGGACTATTTACAACATGCCAACTTCAAGTTGAGCAAGTGAGAGAATGCCAGCCAGTAAGACAAGTCACAAAATTTTACGACCTAATTGTGGAAATGTTATCCCATCACTTTTCTTGTATTCTGTTTATTAAAAGTGAATCACTAAGTGAACCAGAGTGCAGGCTCTCACCAGACACCAAATCTTCTGGCACCTTGATCATGAACTTCCCATACTCCAGAAGAATGTGAAAAATAAATTTATGTTGATTATTTAAAAAAAGAAAAAAGAAAGTTCCTAGATCCACATTCAAGAGAAGAGAGTATTACACAAAGGCAGGAATACCAGAAGACAGAGATCACTGTAAGCCATTTTAGAAGGTTGCCTCCAGAAGCCTCAGATTATTCAAGTTGCTTATCCAGTTTCACAAGACTAATAAGTAGCAACCTGAGATTCCAAATCACATCTGCTGGTTACAAAGTAGCCAGGTATTAACATCTGTTACACTTCTCCCAATGAATATGTAGGAATAATGTAGGGTTAGCATAAACTTGTCTAAGATGAATCTTTCTAAAGTGTTAAAAATCTGTTTGTTCTCTAGAGAAGAATAAGCCATCTCCATCCTAATTGTTTTTCCTAGGATTGCTTATCCTCATCATTTTCTTCATAGATAAGGCAAATTAAACCTTTTTCATTCTTGGTCCATGGTATCATAAATTCCAAGTTTTAATGATATCAGAATTTTCATTTTTTAGAAAACATACAATAGGTTACATCTTAGCAAGACCATCTGAGGAAAATATTCTGGTGAACTAGACCTTTGGAAAGCTTATCTTTGTAAATTTATTCACATTTTAGTGGGGGAGGACAGAGACATTTGTAAATAACAAAGGTGTATAAAAGGAGCTGTGTAAATTCTGAAAATAAATATGGTTAAAATATGAATCAAAGAAGAGGAAAAAAGCCTTGAGTCTTGAAGCAAAAGTCTGAGTTTGCCAGGTGACCAAGGCACAGAGTTGGGGGGAGTGGGGGTGGTGGGTGAAGCATGACCCAAGATTACTGAAGATTATTGGAGCCCAGTGTTGCCAGTATGGGCTAGGAATTTGGAATTTTGAGAACTCCCTGAAAGTCAGAGAGCAGATGGGATCAGATTGGCCAAGCAAGGATCAGACACCAAGCTCAGAGGCAATGGATACAAGGAGTTGGTGGGAAGGGTTTTGGGGGGAGGACACAGTGTCCTAGAACAACCCAAACGGGTAACTTTGGGGGAATAAAATTTGAAACCTCTGGTTGGGTCGGCTTCTCCCTCCATTCATTCTTCAAAGCTAATGGTAACCCAGAATGGCATTTGCACATAGGCTGACACAGTAACTTCTGGAAACTTGGGGCAGACAAGCCAGGCAGTACTCCAGGAGGCTAGGTCTATGAAAGGAAGCCTTGTTTCACACCCAAAGCATCAAGCCACTGGCATGCCCTGTGAGAGATTACATTTTATCCCTACCTCACAATCGCAAGAGCAAACTATGATAAACAGAAACAGCATCATGTACAGGAACAAGGAACAAGATGAGAACAAAATGAAGAACCACCAAATACCCAAGGAAGAGCAATACCATAAAACAGTGTCACCAATCAACAAATAAAAGAACACCCAAGCAAACAGTTATTAGAAGGATCTTGGAAATATTATTATTATTAATCATTTAGTGCATATTGGGTGTAGTGTCAGACATTCTAAGCACCTTACATGTATTTTTAAAATTCAATCCTTGTATAGAATATCCCCAGAGGAATATGAGAGAATATTGCATCTAAGTTTTAAAAAGAACTAAAGATTATAAAAATTTTTTAAATTAGAAGATGATCTAAACAGCAAATGGACTTTGATGAAGAACAAATTAGCAAAACTGGAAGAACAAGCTAAAGAATTACTCCAAAAGAACAAAGATCCTGGGGAAGTTAAGAAACATGTTAGGATAAATTCAGAGATTCCAGTATCTCATAGTTCCAAGGAAGAGATAAGAAAGACTATTAAAGCAGCAATAATTGAAAAAATAATAGAAGAAAATTTCCTGGCATGACTAGTATAATTTAGAAGAAATATTTAATATCATTTGTATCTTTTAAAAAGGATCAGACATTATATTAAGTGCATCTTATTTTTTATTGCCAGGTTGCATCTAAAATTTCATCACTATCATATGTATTTCTAAATTGTGAATTTTGTATGTTTTCATGATAATGTGCTTGTTTTTTAGCTTTTTATTTTGCAATAAATTTAGGCTTACAGAAAAGTTACAAACATGGTATAAATGCCCTTCACCTAGCCTCCTATGATTAACATTTTATATAACCATAGTATAATTACAAAAACTAATAAATTAATGTTAGTACAAATCATTAACTAAACTTTAAATATGTCTTATATAAAGTAGGAGGGAAAACAAGTCAATGGGCATGACCAACATATATAAATATATATAAAACAGAACAAAGTAGATAGGTAGCCAGTACATTATCATTTCTGCAGCTAGTCTTGAGGCTCTACAACATCCTTCCATTATCATCTATATCATATTCATTTTGCCAGCATCCATAGCTAGTTGAGGTTTTCACATGATGTGATTATCATTCCTTAGTGCTTCTGCTTGAATTGGATTGCTATAGTCTCCTATTAACGTCTACCACTGTACATACAATACTAAGAGGTGACAAAGCATCTCCTGGTTCAAGACATTCTCGTCCTTGCTCCCATTGGGTAGCAGCAATCAGATTTCTTCTTGATATCAAGGATAATATACCCAGCCTACACTGTAACCTTTTTCTTTTCCTATTGTTCCAATGTCATGAAGACAAAGTAATCCAACTAGTCATATAAACTCACAGTTAAGTAGAAACATTGTTGGGTTTTCTGAGGAGCACATTCTTCCTTGGGATACTAAAGATCTTTAAACTGGCAAAGCTCAAAGTTGTGGGAATAGAAAGCAAAACATTTTATGAGTGGATCAACAGGTATAACAGTAGGAGGTGTCTATCTCACTCCTGGGTTCCCCAGCTCATGTATTGTAGATAAGGAAGAAACAGCATCTATGTTTGTTGCTAGTTCACAGTGCTGTAGGACAGGAGTTGGCAAACACTTTCCTGTACAAGGCCTGATAGCAAATATTCCAGGGTTTAAGGGCAACATATGGTATCT
Organism: Smutsia gigantea; assembly: GCA_032199065.1. Lineage (NCBI taxonomy): Eukaryota > Metazoa > Chordata > Mammalia > Pholidota > Manidae > Smutsia > Smutsia gigantea. The sequence goes on along the minus strand of JAVSCE010005754.1, from coordinate 73,556 downwards.
GTCACATACTCTTTTTGTCTTAGAAAGTGTAAAAGCTATTCTTAAAAGCTGTACAAAAACGGGATGTGTGCCAGGTTTGGCTGTCAGACTACAATTTGCTAATCCCTGCTGTAGGACAACACCCTAGTTTTGCAAAGTGTTCCCTCCCTGTTGGCACTGGAACTCAGTTTTCAAATGCCCATTCAAGAGTTCTAAAGGCTGGCTGCTACTGGATGCTGGAGATTTACAGTAAGACCAGTGGGTCTTGTGTGCATAGTATTCTGGGTCACCAGGGATTAGCACCATTGTCCAATAATCCCTTAAAGATCAAGATGTTCCCCTCCCTCCACCCCTTGCACAGTTTTACTAACCATATAGCTGTATGTTCCTTTGGGAAAAGCCTGAGAGAAAAATTTACACATCATTCTTTTGATGTTAATCACAAGGTCCTTTCCCAAAGATACATAGCATACTCTATATTAAGGGCTTCAGGGTCTGTAAACCTCCCAGGACTAGGAAATGGGTGAGGGCTATTATGTTACTCTTAGTGGTATCTAGTCAGGCTTCTGTTTTCCCAGCCCAGAGTTTGTTCATTTACACAAATATTTAAGTCCTTAGTGAGCTACCCATCTATTTTAGCAGATGGGTAACCCTATGATCAACTAATTACTACCAAAGATCTGATCTCTGTAGATCCAAACTTCCAATTACCACTCTCATACTACTTTATATTGGTAATTGCCCTGTGTGTCTATGGCAATTATGTTTTGCCACCTGATCTCTGCCACCTCAGGATCCCTCACTATCATTCAAATTAGAAAGCCCATTTCAGTAGGAACACATGCAACCTTTAATCTTCAGAGGATAAAATACAACATTTAGGGATGCTTGTGCTGTCTGCATAGTTCTATTTGTGCATGCTGTCAGGTGAAGAGAAGGTATGCTGTTGGTTCTTTTGGGGTCATAGGGGTAATGACCCTATACAAATAATAACGCTCTTTAATGCTGCTTTCTTCACAAACCTTTGGAGCTTGTCTTCAACATTATAACAACGAATTTATGGCAGCCAAACTTTATTTCGTTTCACTCACCAGTTGAGCCATGCTCAATTAACCAGCTGAACATAACTGGATCAATCCAGATACCTGAACTAGTACATTGGTTCCAAAATACCTGGTGTTCTCTTACCAATAAATTCAGGAATAATTGGTCTTGCACCCTCAGGATCTATTCCTACACGTATTCTCCAGATATTTGTTTATGCAGTTTAGCAAAATCTTACTATTCTTCTGGCAGGTAATCCTTCTCTTCTCAGATTTACTTAGTAATCAGTCCCCTAGGGCATGCTAGGGTCTGACTCAACTTATAGATTTGAAGTTAGTGAGAAGAGATAGGATAGAAAGGGAGGAAAATTGATATCCCTGTGCAAAATGAGGTAATATTATCTATTAGTATATAGAAAATTAACCAAAATTTAGCAACTGAGAATGACAAGCATTTCATATAATTTCTGTTTCTAGGTCAGGAATCTGGAAATGGCATATACCTGGGTGGTCTGGCTTAATTTCGCTCATGAGGTTGAGACAAGATGTCAGTTTGGGCTACAGTTACCTAAAGGCTTGACCAAGACTGGAAGATATGCTTCTAAGATGGCTCACTCACATACCTGGCAAGTTAGTGCTGGTTGTTGACAGGAGGCCCCAGTACTTTACCATGTGTACCTCTCAATAGTGCTCCTTGAGTGTCCTCACAACATGGCATACAGCTTTCCCCATATCTAAGAAAGAACAAAGTGGAAATTGTAATGTCTTTTATGACCTAGCCTCAGAAATCACACACCATCATTTCTTCAATATCCTATATGTTACATAGGTCAGCCCCATTCACTATAGGGGGAAACCACACAGGGCATTTAATACTAAAGGTGTGAATCACTGGAGCCTTCTTAGATTAGTTATGATAAGACCTCTATAGGGTTTTCAAGACAGATAAGACCAGGGGAAGATGGAAGCTGCTTTTGCAGGCAAGGTACACTCTGGAATTTGGCAGCACAGGATACCATTTTTATTTGGAATACCACTCTAAAATTTTACAGTCAGCACCCTAACTTCCACATCAGAGATCCAGTGAGGCTATTAATTCTACCTCTGTCATAATTCAGCATTACTGAAGAAGATTCTGCTCCTAATATTGGTGTGTTAGATGTGGCTATAAGAGATAAGGGATGTTTTTAGGGCAATCATAGAAAGACCCTCATTTTCAAAACATGCCTTGAGCTAGAAATTTTAAAGCCTATAATTTTCTTTGGGTGTTGCCACACAGAAACAACCAGCATAATCCCTGCCCTTGTATGCCATGTCCTTTCCATAATGCTCTAACTCAAAAGCTAGTTGGTCCACCAAAGCCTTGCCTTTAATAGGTGCTTCATCAAAGATGACCCCAGATGATGATAAAATTTTAAATCAAAAATGGAATATATTTTCTCATGTAACTGAAAAGTCTATGGATATACCTGGACCCAGGGACTCAAATCATGTCAGTAAGAATCCATCCCTTGCCATCTCTTGGCTCTACCTTTCTTGGTTCCCTTTATTCCCAGGGAGACTCTCTGAAGGTGATGGCAGAAGGTCTCTGGCTTACATTTACTGGTTTAGCAGTCCATAGGTGATCATTTAAATAACTGTTTCTCCACTGTGTATCATGGACTACCAGTCTACACTAACAGTAACCAGATCTTCACTGCCTCCAGATACATCCAAGTCAAATAACTCATCCCACTTTCCCATTTTCTGGAGTCAATTGATTACAACTTATTACTGTATCAATTGATGTTCATTGCATAATACAGAATCCAGTCTAGTTTAGGCAGAGATTTAAAACAAGAAATTGAGAGCTCATGAAATTGTTGAAAGGATAGGAGGAGAAAGTTGTAGGTCCAACTCCTTGAAACAACCTCCAGCCTTCACATTCACTCTTACCATGATTAGAAATGTTCCCACTACTGTTGCTTTGCCACAGAACCTCATTAACTTTGCCGCTGCTGCTGTTACAGAAAACTCCTGGTTTGCAGAATCACATACATCATCTCTGCCAAATGTACACAAGCAAATTAGATTCCATGTAGCTTTCCTCTATTTTCCTATGGCTCAGTTCTGATTCATTTCTCACAAGATTCCATCCAACCAAATCACATGTGGATCCTACCTGAAAAGGAGTCTGGGAAATGTCACTTATTAGCTTTCCAGCATTTTCAGATTAGAAAGCGTTGAGCATCAACCCACAATTCCAATAGCATTTTGTTCATATCAAATATTATTATACTGTAGAGTTGTTAGTTGTATCTGCTGTATTAGATTGAGTTCTTTAAGAACAAGGATAAAGTTTAATTCATATTTAGGATACTCAACATTTATCAATGCCTCTGTCAAACATAATCCCATAATTAAGCACAATACTGTTTTGTAAACATTGATTAAATATTTGCTAAGAAACTTTGTATGTATGAGTAAAGACTTATCCTTACACAATTCCTCTTTCAGCCAGACCCTACTCATTTCCTCCATCCCCACCTCTTACTGAAATTGAAATTTCCTTCACATCATTTCCTCTCTCAACACACCCTAGGAGAGAGCATGTTAATTGGAAAGATCAAGATTTTGGGGGTCAGACAAATTTGGGTTTGAATTTTGGCTCCTTACTAGCTATAAAAACTTGGGCAAGTTATTAACCCCTCTAACCTTAGCTATACTATAAAAATAATACTTAACAGAGTTGTTGTAAGGATTAAATAAGCTGTTTGTAAAGTACCTGGGACATAGTAGACACTTAATAAGTAGTATACAATGTTATCAAAATGTCTTCCCTTATCTCATACATATAACTTTGGAGTTGGAAGAGTTACCTCTAGTCCAGCGTCCTAATACCTGTGAATAAGCTCAAAGCTAAAGGAAGTAAGATTCATATCTGTTTCTACCTGCCCCAGCTCTTCATGGCTCAGCCTGCTCATCTATGTGTTGACATAATTGTACTTTAGATTCCTGATAGAGACTTGTTTGAGCAGATTATCTTCCCTTTGAGTAAGACTTAGTATAGAATTATCTTCCTTGTTCAGTTGGCCCAGAAATAGCTAGCTAGTCCTGATCATTGGACGTTTGGTCTCAAGGACAATTTGCCCCATATGTCTCATAGTGAAAGGGAAGTTTTTGCACAACATTCTGGAGTCTAAGAACCCCTTCTAGATACCAGAATCCAGAATGTGTAATCTTCATGCCAACTATTTATCTCATCAAAAATTAAGTCAACTCATCTTTGGCACTGAATCTCCCCTGTATTGATGAACCTTCCTCTGCCATCAGCCAGGGTCAACATGGTGGGAGGGTCTGATGCAGTGCTTCTCAACTGGAGGATGATTTTTGCCCCCCAGGGGACACTTGTAGTTGTCACAGCTGAGGGGAATGTTGCTGGATGTGGTGAGTGGAGGCCAGGGATGTTGCTAAACACCCTACAATGCACAGGATGGACTCTTATAAGACCTGGCCCAAAATGTCAACAGTTTTGAGGTGGATAGGTTCTGGGCTCTAATCCAAGTGGATAGGCCTGTTCACTAATCCCTGTCTTGGAGTGTCCAACTCACTGGTAAGTTCTAAAATAGGAACTCTCCATCATAACGCCGTCCCTTATCATTTCTGCCCATAGCAACTTCTTCCTTTGTCTTCCTTCAGGCTTTGTTTGTTTATGGGCTCCTAACAGCCCTTCTTCTGTGTTTGTATGTTGTTTCTCCAAATGGGCTATGAGCTCTTCTGGACAATAGCCCCATCTCCCACATTCTGTAGCCCTGTTGTATATAACAGTTTTAACTAATACATAAAAAAAATAATAAAAGAGATTGGATGCAGACAAATCTTTCAGAATGCTCGTACTCTCTGGACAAAGGCCCAGAAAGAGAAAGAATAGGGTCCTTACCTAATTGAAATAGTCAACCAACTTGAAGTCAAGCAAAGCCTCCTTGGCTTCATGGATCTCCATCTATTCCCACCCATTCCTGACATTCCTGATTTTTATCTTGGCTTTTCATTTCTTTCTACTAAGAATTTCTCTTCTGTTTATCTCTAATTGCTTCCTTGGCTAATACCCATCATAACTTGTACTTCCTTTTTCATAACACATCATGTTTGAATTTCTTTTTCATTGTCTTTCTTTCCCAAAAGATCTTTAGCTAAGACCATTTCTGCCTTCCTTATTACTGTATTTCTAGCACCTTAGCACAATGTCTGGCATATAGTAGCTAATTTCCCTTGCTGTTAGTGCATTTCAGGTTTTTTTCCCCAAAAAAGGTTTAATTAAAACATAATGGATTCCATAAGTTAAACAAAGAAACTACAAAAAGGGAAATTCAAATATAGAAAGTATAGCCTTCTGATCTAACACAGGATGATGGTGCCCAAGTCTCATGAGATAGTCTCATGAGATTCATCTGTCCCACAGCCTGCTTGAGGGTACCACTCACCTAGAGTGACCCCTAGGTTCCATCACTTCCTTTGTCCCCTTCCTTCCTTGAGGTCTTAGATGTGTAAGCCCTGGGAAAAACTGCACATGAATGGGATAACAGGCTTTTTTTTTTTTGGTAGACTGCTGGCGTTTACTATTTACCTGGTGCCTATCAGCAGTTTTTCTGTGCATCTACATGGGGCAATTGGACCAACAGTGATAGCAGACTTCTTTAGTCAATGGGGAAAAACACTCACATACTACTCTTGTCTATCTGGGACCATTTCTTCCCCAATAGGTTGTTATGTTGCATAAAATTAAAAACTCCATTTATGTCAAGCTAAATTTAATATATCACTTCTCCTTCTAGTCTTTCTGTCATAAAGGATTGGTTTGAGATTGTTTTTCATAAAAAAAAATGTTCATTATTATTCGTTAGTATTTACATTGTTCCTCTGATCAAAAGGAATAAAACTTTTTAGGAACAGAATTTGAGGGGTAGCGTTAAGGGGAAGCTTTAAAACTCCCTGAATTCAAGCATGCTACCACTACAGTAGATTCAAGAGCTTCTGAAATCCACTATTCCATTATCCACTAACCAAGCTGTGGGTATGAGTGAATGTGTTTGCCCCACTCTGTAAGATAACAGGGTTGTTTTTTTTCAAAATGAGTTTTATTAAAACATGGATTCCATAAGAAGTTCAACAAAGAAACTACAAAAAGGAAAATTCAAATATAGAAAGTAAAGCCTTCAAGAGACCCTTCCTGATTTCCAGGACTTACTATCAGCCAATTCCTAGGTCTATAGAAATTCCCGGGTCTTGTGGCATACTTCCTGTTCTTGGCTCTTGGGTCAGGCAGATATCCAGCCCTGGTTTATCATGGAATTCCCCTAAGGCTCTCTGATTGATATGAGGTAGTGTAAGTGGTGGTACAGCTTTTTGGGTTGTAGGACCCATACTGCCTACTTATAATTTCCAGCTCTGTCACATACTCATTTCTCTGTGTCTCAGCTTCCTTGTCCGTGAAAGAGAAAATAATATCAAACAGCTCACATGTAAAATGTTTAGAACATAATTTGCAACATAGTAAGCATTTAGTGTTTGTTATTTATTATTATGAGTCAACTCATGACCTTATTGGAGAGACCCATCTTACTTCTACTACACTAACAATTTAGCAAATGTTTATTGAATTACCACAATGTGCCAGACATTGTGCTAGGCAGAACATAAGAAATGAAGCAGAAACTAATGCTGCATTAGTTTCTCAACAAGCTGCAGTTGGTCTGTAAATGGTAATGATGGCAAAGGTGTAGCTGTTTATTTAGCTAGCCCTTCATGGTTGTCTCCATTGACTCTTGAATGTAAGAAAACATGTTTACCCTTTGATTTATATAATATTACCTTATATTTTGTTTGCTTTGAGAGGTCAGAAGTACATTTTGTAATCATGGTTCATGATCCCTCTTGTCTCTTTAATTTACCAAGGATTGTCAAAATTGTACCTTTTCCTGTTTTCCTATAATTAAAAATAAACAATATTTTGCAGCTTGGAACCAAATTGTCAGTTCCAAGTTCTCAGAAATCATAACTTTGGACCTTGAAATTATGCTGGTCCATTTTTCCCACTCTGGCTTTGATTTGGTGGTTTGTCAGTTTATATATGTTTTCCCTTTGACTCTGGTGAGATGTAGAAAGGTGAGCTGTAGGCTGCTCATCTCTGGAGCATGCCCATACTCTCTCCTTGAGTGTGTATTTTGCTTCATTAAACTACTCTTTGCTTTTAAAAAAAAAGAAAGAAAAGAAAGGTGAGCTGTAATCAGAAAGACAGGAGTGAACTTGAATTTACCATTGAATGTATCTTATTTAAGTCTCTCACCAGTTGTTTCCCAGATCCAGCTGGATTTTATTTCTGGTTTGCAATCATAGTGAAAGCATGCATAAGTAAAACAAACTTTTAAAATGTTCTATCCAGAAGAGAGAATAAGAACCCTATCTAAAATAATATGAAGTTCTACTATAAATGATGTTTGAGAGGAAGAAAGGACTTAATAAAGAATACAGTGAGTTAACTAAAAATAAAGTACAACGCTTTGTTCTGGCTTATCATTCTGCATCCCAAACAAAGACATTTTGATGATTTGTATATTCCCGTAGATCCACTCTCTCTTTTAAGGGAGGGAAGGAGTCATGCACAGGCTCTGAGCTCAGCAGTAGGGATGTGAAAATGGAGATATGCAGTGCTCTGGGACAAAGATTAAAGCCTCTGAGTCTGCACTGGGTAACTGGGTCAGCATTGGTTCACCATTGTATCTGTTTTCTGTTTTGAGTTCCTTCGTGGTTCACAAATGCTCTCACTCTCCACCCTTTATCTAACCAGCCACAGTAAAATGTAACTGTCAACGGGAGAACAATGTATTTATTGCCAAGGAAAGGTAAGTGTTAGGTGCAATAGCAACCAAAATTCACTTTGTTCTGTATAGGTCTGCCATGCTATCTTCAAATTTCTTCCATTTTGGAGTTGGCTGTCTTCTCTATGAAGCAGATTTATTCAACCAGTGACATATAAGTTATTTTTGTAAGGTATTAATATTTCAACAATCTTTAGGAGCACCAAAATCATCCAACCAAAATTATTAAAGAATGGCTACTATAGTTTGGGCAATTTTTATGTGAGCCAGAACATTTACATTTAATGAATTTATAATTTGATGGGTAAAAATAAACACTTTTCTATATTTCAATTTCAATTACACTGCCAAAATTTAAAATTCAAAAAAAGGCACACAGCTAGTCAAGCTATAAAAACTGCCAACTCCTTCACCTGACATCACAAAACTTTCCCATTTTTCACTTTCTCATATCTTTCCCATTTCCACTAATATTTTTGTTCTAACATTAGTAGCCATGATGAGTACTAGAGTGCCCAGGTCCGTGTGCTGGAATTCTCAACAGTATTTATAAATCTTTGAAATTCTCACTCCATCACTGAATTGTCCTCCAGGGTTATATAACAATCTGTGGCAAAAAATTACTAGAAATATAGATATCTAAATACAGAGAAAGTACAACTCTGGTTTACTGCCTAAGTCTGGAAGAGAATCAGGGATACTAAATTCCCAACCCAGAAAATATATGAAGCAAACAAATTTTTAAAAAGGAGAGTACTTGGCTAGGGAACTGGGTATCCTGGTTTCAAGACCTGCCTTGTGCAACCTCAGGGGCAAGACCCTAAATAATAGGTCTGAAGAGTGCCTCAGCTGCATCATCTAGAATTTTGATACTACTACCTACCCTGCCTATCCCCCCTCAAAAATACTGTGATCTGACATGGGAAAGTACTTTGGACTACTCAGAAAAATAATGCTGCATAGGTTTAAAGCATTACTTATTGCCATTATGACCATTATTGTCATCATCCTTATACTTGGTATTTATTATTATTGATGCTTCTTTCATTAGAGAAACACAAGATTTATAAAGAGAAATGTATTGGTACAGCATATCTCTACGAAAATTCTATAGTTCTCAATATACAAAATTAGTAACTTGCTTAAATGTTCAAAAAAGTTAATAAACCAGAGCCAGAATTCCACTCCAGTACATATAAATATATACACTGGTTCTCAGAGCAATAGCTCTGAGAAATACCCATTCTCTGGCATTTTAAACTCACTCTCTAGTAATTGAGTTTTAATTAATTTGCATAATGTATTTACACTTTAAAAAATGCCTAAGATCAGACATTCTTTTTAAATAACCAGCTTTTAAAATTAACCATCAGTCTTACAGAGAAAGTTAAGAAAATGAGATTAACTTCAGCTTTTCTAGGACGACAACTCTACCTGGTTGCAATAGTTCTTCAAATAATTGCTCTATTAGCCAGTGTTCTCTAGAGCAACAGAACCAACAGGATGTGATGATAGGTAGGTAGGTAGGTAGGTAGACAGATAGATGATAGATGGGGATTTATTTTAAGGAATTGGCTCACAGAATTGTTGAAGGTTGGTGAGTCCAAATCTAATGGAGTAGGCTGGCAGGCCAGAGACTCCAGGAATTCTTGCTGGCAGAATTCTCTCTAGTTGGGGGAGATTAGTCCTTTTTCTATTAAGTCTTTCAACTGACTGAATGAGGCCCACCTACATTATGGAGGGTAATCTGCTTTACTCAGTTAACCTGGCACCAGAGCCTTGGCAAGTTGACACATAAAATTAACCATCACAGTTGCTTTGATTAAATTATTCAGACTCAGGTAAATGGTTTAGTGGCATTAAACAGGTAGTATACATTATATTCTAAGCACTCTATAGTTTATTAATAGATGAAGTATGAAGTAGAGCAAAATCACTGGTATAAAAGTTTAAAAAAATAGATATGCACAAGTCAGCTTCTCCAAACCTGTTTCCTCATCTGTAAAATAAAAATACTATTTCTCCTGCATATGAAAGCATCCTTTAAAGTGTAAACTTGAACAGTTTATGATTATTGTTAATGTATATGTATGCTCTGATCATGTGTACTTTCTGCCCTCCAAAACATGACTGAATGCTTGGTTTATTGCACTTAAGTATCTATTTCAGTTCAATAATTTACATTTTCAAGGGCAGTGATTCTCCATCTGCATTGTTTTGGCACACTTTTTGTCACATTTGGTTGTAAAATACTTTAAATAAGTACTGTCACTAATAAAAATTATAAAGTACCTAAGTTTACAAATGATTTTCTTTTTAATAAATAAGAGTGGATGCACATTATCCCTATAAAAATACTTAGGAACTTAACATTCTTATATGTTTTATTATTTCAGAAAGAAAGGAATACTAGGAACTGCACATAACTTGAAGACTATATCATTAAGTTGCTGCTAATAGCCTTGATCACCTTTCAGGAGTGTTTTCTTGCAGAAGAAAATTATCCGTTCTCTAACTTTAGTTTTTTTTAAATAAATTATGAAATACAGTGAATTGAAAGCATCAGTTGTCCTTCTCTACTTAAGGCTGAAGTGTGCCTCTATCCTATCTAGTATAGAAAATGTCCTGAGATAGGCCTCCCACTTCCAGCTTACAAGTCCAATAATAAAGTTATAAGGGGTGCCCATATGGATGAAGTCCAATGAGATTACTTCAGTCATGTTACTGTCTATCCATTTAAGAACTTCAAAAACTAAGCACTATGTCTGACTTAGAAAAGATAATGACAAAGGGAAAAATGCTACCAGGCAGGATCTTGATATATTTGATTCTGTTGGTCTAACAATATGCATTGTAAGTGAGGTAATCCTATGTCCTGGTTTGTCTAGTACAGTCCTGGTTTATGCCTGCTGTCCCAATGTAATTATTAATTGCACCCTCTCTCACCCAAAGCACGAAGTGCTTAACAATTGTTTACCAGTATGTACCCAACTTCTAGTTGGTACTGTGCATTGCATGCATTAGTGTTCACTAAATATTTATTAAGTGAATAAATGATCATCCAAGTAATAAGAGACTGCCCTATAAATAGAGTTCCAAGAATTTAGTTCTGCACTAAAATGAACAATGTAATGGGCTGAATGGTGGCCCCCAAAAAGATATGTCCATGTCCTAATCCCTGAAACCTGTGAATATTGCCTTATATTACAAAAATGTAATTAAGGATCTTGAGAAAAGGAGTTTATCCTGAATTATCTGAGTGCAATCACATGTATCCTCCTAAGACAGAGAGAGTTTTATGACACAAATACAGAGAAGGCAATGTGCAGGCAGAGCAGAGAGATGCAGCCAGAAGCTAAGGAATGCCACCAGAAGCTAAAGCAAGAGATGGATTCTCTAGAGCCTCCATAGGGAGTACAGCCTTGCCAGCACCTTGGTTTTGGGCATCAGACCTCCAAAACTGTGAGAAAACTAGTTTCTGTTGTTTTAAGCCACTGCCGCAGGAAACTAAGCACTTTACATATGGCATGCAAAAGTGATTTTAAAAAAAAGGAATATCCACACTGCTGTGGAGGGAGCTCACTGCATTTGGAAATATATGAGATTCTGCCACATACTGACTGAACTACATTGGAAAAGTCACCCAACTTTCAATGTCCCTATCTGTAAAACACGGGAAATGGTATGGCCCATGTGATTTGTACTAAGACTCAAATAAGAGGATATATATTCTTGTATTCAGTAAATATTTGTTGATGCCTACTAAATGCAAGGAACTTCTAAGTCCTGTATCTAAGGGATTTAATGTGAAAATGACAGACAAGGTTCCTGCTGTCATTGAACTTATATCCCAATGCAGTAAGCAGACAGTATACAAGAATGCAAAAAATCATTTCAGATAGTGATAAAGACTAGGAAAAAAAATTAAGTGAAGTAATATGCCTGGAAAAGGATATATTACATAGGGTGACCAGGGAAGGCTTTTCAAAGGAGGTGACCCTAAGTTCATAAAGCTGAGACCTAAATTATGAAAAAGAGTCAGACATGTTAAAAAAAAACTGGAATAAGAGCTTTATGGGCAGTGGAACTTGAAGTAGCCATAGCTTTTGTATGTTTGAGGAATTAAAAGCTTTGTATGAACTTGATATGTCTGAAGAATAGGAAAAAAATGGCCAGTGTGAATGAAGTATAAAGGTCAAAAGAGGAACATGGTAGGAAATGAGGTCAGAGTGATATTCAAGGGCTGGATCATGTAGGCCATAATGAAAAGTTTGGGTTTCATTGTGGATATCGTGTATATACATGATCAAAGGGTTTCAAGCATAAGAGTGATGTTATCTGATGTGCATTTTAAAAAGACAACTGGCTTCTGGGTAAAGAATGTATTGGAGATCAAAAGATGAAGTTGACGGACCAGTTAGGAGGCTACTGCAGTAATCCAGGCTAGAGATAACGGTGGTTAGATTAAAGTGATAGCAACGTTGATCAAGAGAAGTGGACCAATGCAAAATATATTTTAGAGATAGACCCAAAAGAACTTCTGATGCATTGCATATGGGAGATGAGAGAGAGAGGAATTAAGAATGATTCATAGGTTTTTGGCCTTAGCAAATGGCAGATGGTGAACAATGGAGGAAAACTACTCTGGACATGTTAAATTTGAAATGCCTATTAGATATCCAAGGGGAAATTTCAGTAGGCAATTGGATATATATCTATAGCTTGCATGGGGGGCCAGATGAGTCAGAGATAGAGATAGGAATTTGGAAATCATCATCATGAAAATGGTGTTTAAAGTCATAGGACAGATGAATTATCTAGGGGAAAAGTAATTAGAGGGAAGAGAAAAAGGCCCAGAATAAATCCATGGGTACTTCAGTATTCAGAGGTCAAGCATGAAGGAAAAGCCAGCAAAGACAGCTGAATTGGTGAAGGATATAAGGAGGTAGAAAGAAATCCTGGAAAGTATAAAGTCATAGAAGTCAAGAGAAGAATGAATGAATAAATATCAACAAGATAATATGCACAAATCTTTTCTCAGTTGCTGTGTGCAGAGAACTACTGGAATTGCAAGAGGTGTTCCCAATCTCATAGAATTTATGATTTTGGAGGGGAGATAAAAATATACAGTACATAACCTTCTAACATATCCCTATCTCCAGGTTTGCCTTTCAGTCCGTTCTGTACCAGCTACAAGGTTAATTTCCCTATAACAGCATTCTGATCAATTAAAACTGATCAGCTCTAAACTCATCACTTCTGATCAGCTCAAGAACTGTCTTTGCCCATATTGTCAGTCCTAAATCATCATTCTGGCACTCAAGGAAGAATGGCTACAGCCTCATCTCCCATTATTCCTTTTATGAGACCTTATAGCATTTGTTTCTTGGTTGTTCAATTGAGCATTGATTACCCTTCCCCACCCCTATATGTAATAGGTGTATGTATCTTTTGTCTAGATTGTGAGCTCCTTGGAAATAGAGAAAGCCCAAGCTCTTTGTCTAACCATTAGCATATTAACTCATTAGCTTTATTTTTATCTGCTAAGTAGACAAAAGACCACCAAATTTTGGTCATATAATATAGAACACTGGTGTTATAATGGAGCAAAGCTTGAGTACCACAGAACTAGATTATAAATAACTAGAAATGGAGGAAGAGTATGCCTAGAAACAGGAAAGTAATCTGAAGCAAGATTACAAAGGGTTGTTTATGCCTAACTAAAGAGTTCAGATATTTTGTTAGAGGAGACCTACTGAGGTTTTTGAGCAAGACACTTAAATATACTCATTTGTACTTCAGGAATGAATTAGTAGAGGAGATAGATGAGGATGCTTCAAAATTATAAGCAATGGAGCTTTAGTAGGAGTGAATTTTTTGAGGCAGAGAACCCAGTTTCCTTTTCCTAGGGTTTTCTTCAGCTGTAATTGTTGACCATTTTTTATAAAACTCTTACCTCTTATCATGGTTCTCAAACCTTGACTGCACACTGGAATCACTTGGAGAGCTTTAAAAACTGTGGATGCCTGGATCCCACTCTGAGATATTCATATTTATCTGGTCTTGGATGCAGCCTGGACACAGAGTTTAAAAGGTCCCCAGATGATTCTATTGTTCGGTCCAGGTTGAGATCAACTCATGTAGAAAATAGTTAAGCATTAAGATTCTTAAGTATGATAATGATATGTTGGGGGTGGGGAAAGTGTTTTAAGGAAGGCTAATAGGAGTATAGAGAGCAGAGGGAAAAGACTATAGAAGACCAACTGGAATTTTGCAATAATTCAGGAGAAAAATTTACTAAGACCTAGATTAGCATGCACACAATGCTACTATAGGGATGGAGATGATTTGGAGGTAACACAAGGACACAGTAACTAATTGAATATGCAACCTGATCAAAAGGAAAGAAAATGTCAGAGTCAAATTTCTAGTATAGAATAATAATGGGATCCTTAGTAAAGCTAAAGTAGTTGTAAATAGTTGTTTAATTACTAATATTGATGATACTGTAACTGACATTAATTACTGTCAGGAACTATGCTATGTGCTTTACATACATTATCTCATTTAATCTTTAGAACAACTCTAAATACTGTTATCCCATTTTACAGATTCAGAAACTAAGAGGGGGAACAGTTAAATAATTTGCCCAACATTACACAGGAAGTGGTACAAAAGATATTTGAACTAACTGGTATGACTCCTTTTCCTTACAATAGGAAGATGATCAGCTACATACTGAATCAATTGAATTTGAACAAATAACTCAAAAAAATAAAATGGCTATAGAGACCAGACACGAACATAAATGAGTGAATCAGGTCAGATTTAACTGTGGTGAAATGAAAACACCTAGATGAGGAAGTCACTACTCAGATATACTTGAATATTGCCCTGTGGAATTTCATGCCCGGTATTGCCATACTTTAGGTTTTTCACAAAATGATGGGCTGCATTTCTATGTAATATCTCCTAAAATGTAATTGTCAACTAATTCAAAATTTTAAAACTTTTGGCCCAAACTAAGTATGGCTTCAGGTTTGCATCTCCTATCAAAAGGCTGTTGGAAATTCGGAATTGAAGTTAGTGAGAGAATTGGGCTGGAGATGTATGATTAAAGAATTGTGAAGCACAGAAAGGATAGCAGATGCCCCAGGACTTGTATGTGTTAGAATAATAACCAGCATTTGACATGATTAGTTAAAATCATGCAAAAACATGACTTAACAAAGCCAAGACTCTTAGTTTTCCAATCTTACAAAAAACTGACAATAAAATGGAAGTGTTAAAACTAGCAGAGTGCAGCGGGTGTATTTAAAATTCCATTTTCTATAAACTAAAAGTTAAATTCCAGACAATGATCTTGACTTTTGATACATCCATGATGTGATGGAAACATTTAAAAATTATGAATCACTCTCCCACTGATTGAAAGGTAATTGAAAGATGGTGTT
Source organism: Smutsia gigantea (assembly GCA_032199065.1). Classification (NCBI taxonomy): domain Eukaryota; kingdom Metazoa; phylum Chordata; class Mammalia; order Pholidota; family Manidae; genus Smutsia; species Smutsia gigantea. Next base: position 58,223 of record JAVSCE010005754.1, on the reverse strand, counting down.
TTATCCATATTTATCCTTGGGTTACTCTCTCCCAGCCCAGTTTCTCACATGGAAAGTCCATAACAGAGGAGTTCACAATTAGAAAAAATTAAAGATTCAATAAAACCTTTTTTATTTTTAATTATTGAGTTTCAAGTTCCCCAGTTAAAAGACCACCCAAGTTTTAGGGCTTAGTAAATAATGTTCTTTGAAGTCTTAAGTATTTTTTTACACTATTAGATTAATGTGTTATTAGTCACAAAGAATATAAACCAGTTATGTAAAAATATAACATATATGAAAGCATTTTTGCAAACTGTAAAGCCCTACAGAAATTTTTAAAGAAATATTATTCTGCTGTTATTCTGAAGCTAGAAGGGTGGTGAAATTACAAAGTGAAACCTCTTGTATTTGAAACAGCTCACACCATTCACAAAACTAAGCTTTCTCTTTTTTTATCATGTAACTAATTCCAAGAGTGACAATATTTTTTCCAATTGTTAAAGACAAAATTCAAGTGAAATTGACTTAATAGCAATAATTGTAGTAATATAATAAAGAGAGGGAATAATCAGTCTCATATGTGCCAAAGATCTAAAGAAGCTGGAAATGTGTTAGGAACCTTCAAAGCCACACCCTTCTATTACCAGGTTTAAAAGTCCTAAGAAAAACTGCAACTCTCTTGAAAATTGTATTAAGACTAGGTGCTTTCAACACCCAAGAGCTGTTTGACATGTCAAACGTAACCTTGGATCTTTGAAAATCCTAGCCTTTATTGCACACTTTCCTTAAAAGTCATGCATGTTAAAATACACACGACATTCTTGCTTTTGATTACATATTCTATCAAGAACTGTTAGTTCAAAATTAAGATAAATTTCTGTTGAGTATATATGGAAACATAGCCCATTTTTATATAGCCTGGACTCCATTTTTGGATAGCTATTATGTCTCAAACGGTGGAACACTTCATTTTATGGTAACCCTCCTTTAAAATATCACCTGAGAAGTGTAAGTACTTCAACCTGCCGGCTTTGAAAAGCCTAATCCTGTTTATGATGGACCTTACATAAAATGGAAATATACAGCTGACAGTCTTCGACGTTCTTAAAAACAAACAAAATAACAAACAAAAACCAGGAGCTAGCAATTAAAATCCTCCAAACGGCCGCGCTCCACAAATACTTCTTCCAAAGAAGTCTGGTATATTTTGGGTAGCCCTCCGTGATCGCTGAGCGGACAGTCCTTTGGGGAAAGCTGCTACTGTGAAGTACAAAGACAATAAACCCCTTCCTTTCATTCCCTCTGCAGGGGGTGGAATAAATAGGGAGCTGAATGAAGTCTTATTTACGTATTTGGGTGCACGGTCTTGTCTCGCGAACCCTACTCTGCCGAAGCCGAACACTTGGAGACCAATAGTGATTCCCGGCGCTGCGCCCCGGGGGCGCCTGGCCTCAACCCTACCGGCCCGTCCCAGGGAGGCCCGGCCTGCAAGGGGCAGTCAAGGTTCCCGGCGGGTGCCAGGAAAAACAACGCTCTTGACACGCCACGGACAAGAATCAGGCAGGGTAGAAAAAGAGCGAATTTTTTTCCCCAGAGTCCTGGTGACAAAAACAGGTAGAAGGGAAAGAGGGTAATATAAATCGGGTGTGGGATAGAGAGTCGGGAACAAAGAGACAGGAGGAAGGGGAGACAGTCACACCAACGTAGACTCAGAAGGGCGCTCCGACTTTACGCAAGTGTCCCGCATTTCCACCGTGCTCAGGTCCCCTTACGCCACTGGCTTGGCCTCAAAGTCTTCGCGAATATGGCTTTGCGCACTGCGGCGAGGCTGCACCGCAACCAAACTTGCCCTGTGTCTCCTCTTCGCCTCTCTGTGCGGATTGGTGGCAGGCGGCACCCAGGCTACTGATTGGGTAGTGAAGGAACCATTCGGGACGGCTCTGGTGGGTTCGCCTGCCCCAGAGTGATAAGTTCGGCTTCAGACACGCCTCAGCGCCAGCAGTGAGTCGGAGCTCTATGGAGGTGGCGGCGAACACCGGGTGGTGGCTGCAGCAGCGACTCCTCTGAGCTGAGAGTTTCAAGTCGTTCCCGACTCCTTCCTCCCCCTCCCTCCCCTTTTTTGTTTTCCGTTCCCCTCCCTCTCCCTCCCCGTCCCCGACGACCGGATCCTGAGGAGGCAGCTGCTGTGGCAGCTGCTGAGTTCTTGGTGAAGGTGAGTGGAGCCACCGCCGCCGAGTAGAGCGTTCTAAAATGGCCGCCGTGCCCCGGCCACTTCTTCTCGAGCGGTACAAAATGGCGCCTGCAGGCGGAGCCAGGCGGGGCGACCCTTTCTAGCGTTTCCTCTGCAAATTGGGCACCTAGGAATTGTTCGCTTTTATTCTCCCTTTCCCGTTGCTGACGGAGTAGAAGGAATCCGGCAGCCCTGGCGGGTCCCGACGGTCACCGTGGCTGTTGGGGGCCCTCCCGTGCGGAGCCGAGCCCGGAGTCGGGGCGGACCGAGGCGCGGGTGTGCTGCGACGGCGGGGAGCGTGGTGGGGCGGCGCGCGCCGCCGCGGGGAGGGACGCGGGCCGGCGGCGAGGGCCCGGCCGTTGGCGCGGGACTAGACAAGGCACAGGAGTCCCGGGGCCCGGCTTCCCGGCGGGAAGGAGGTGTGTGGAGCCCCTGTATCGGTCGGGAGCGAAGGGCCTTCCCAGCGGGCCCCGCCTGGGACGGGAGAGGGAAAACAAGGATTTATGTCCTTCAGTCCGTCAGGAGGCAAGGGGACGGAGAGGCGTCTGTCAGCCCCTTGGGGGTTTACGGGGTGGGAGGGGGCCCGCTTGGAGGCCGCGGGTGGGTAGGAGGCCACCTTCCTGCATAAAGAACAAAGAGCCGGGCGCGGGGGCGGCCTCCGCTCCTCCCCACCGAGGCTTGTTCCCGGCGGCTTCGCAGGAAGGTTGTCGGAAACACTTTCCTAAGTCAAGCCTGGGTGGGAGGAATCCACTGCTCTTTTGTTCCAGGAAGGGAAAAAACGGGGCGGAGGTTCTTGTTGCCATGTTGTGGCCCTCGTCTTCGCCTGCTTAGTGCCAGCCACTGTCCACCCCTGACCCTCTCGCAACTTCCCGGATGCCCTCCGTGCGGAGGAGTTTGAAGAATGAACAGTGAAGAAGACTGCTAAGCAGTCTTCACCTAACTCTGAACCAGTTTGTGGGCTCGTCTCAGATTCAGTAAAAGCTACTGCATTTCCCACATAAGTCTACGTTGATAAGAGATTTTCTGTTGGATTTTTGTTTCTGTGCTGACTTTTAAGGGAGGTACGGTGGATTTCTCAGATTAGTTCTTAGCTGAGATGTTCTTGTTTCTATGAAGGTTCTTCGCATTTTTGAACACAAGGAAATTTTCAGGTGGCTAAACAATTAAATTTTAATGTCCGTTTTTCTTTGAGTACGTTCTATTTTAGTCTTGTGAGATCTGCAATGCAGTGAAAGTTCAATCAGCTGCATTGCCAGGATCTGAAATAAGTTATAATTGAAGAAGGATTTATAGAATTGTATGTTAGCAATGTCTAATTTTGGTACTTTCTCTCATTCCAGGTTTTTCATTTCTCCCATCCTCTTCCCTCCCCACCCCATCCATTAATATTATTCTTTTGAAGATTCTTCGTTGTCAAGCCGCCAAAGTGGAGAGTGCGATTGCAGAAGGGGGTGCTTCTCGTTTCAGGTGTGTGTAGATTTAGTTTTGGCAATTGCTAGGAAGAAAAACCAAAAGAATGGCCACCCTAAATAATTCTAACTTAGTGTGCTGCAGGTTTAATTTGTAATGTGTGGTGTGCGTTTTTAAAAAGTGCTTGAAGTTTCCGTCTTCTACTAACTGCCATCTGAAGAATGAATGTCGATTACTTGGCGTTCCATTAGTCCCCAAGTTCAGTCTTCATCTGTGGTGTGATTTCTGAAATACAAAATAATTAAAAGACCCACTAGCTTTTAAGTGAGACAAGACGTAATTGAGGTATATATATATATTTTTAATGTTTTTCTTTTAAACAGTGCTTCTTCGGGCGGAGGAGGAAGTAGGGGTGCACCTCAGCACTATCCCAAGACTGCTGGCAACAGGTATGTATAAAAAGCATGCAAAAACAGTATTTTATAAAAATCAGATTGACAGTTTTTCTCTAGCAGTATAGTTATGACAGCAGACGCCAGGAGTCCAAATCTTGCGCATGGTTCTGCTACATACCCTAAAATTAGAATACCAGCTCTTGATTATTCCTCAGCCAAATCATCTGATGTGAGTTGAAGCTCTCAAACTATTTTACTTCTTACTTTTTGGATTATTGTTTTCACTGATGTTATTTCTGAAACCAGTTTATTTTCCATACTGACTGGTAGAGCAGGGCAGTCTGACTGCATCATGGTCATAGACATCAGAAAACACTGGGTCTAGAGGTGTGGCTCCTGGACCGGCAGCACTGGCATCATCTGGGAGCTTCGTAGGAATGCATGTTACCAGGCCCTACCTCAGACCCCCTAACGCAGAAATTGGGAGTGGGCCTAGCAGTCTGTTCACTCAGCCCATCAGGTGTTCATGGTGCACGCTCTGTTTAAGAATCACTGACGATGAGTTACTTAGTTGTTAGGAAAGTCGAGAAGAACTTAATTGCCTTTTCTATTTAGAAGAATTTCTTAGTGGTAAGATATTTGATAGGTGTGCCTAGATTCTGTTTAAATTATCTTAATTCTAAATCTCAATTTTCACTAGCGAGTTCCTGGGGAAAACCCCAGGGCAAAACGCTCAGAAATGGATTCCTGCACGAAGCACTAGACGAGATGACAACTCCACAGCAAACAACTCCGCAAATGAAAAAGAACGACATGATGCAATCTTCAGGAAAGTAAGAGGGTAAGTTTATAGGTCTATCCTTTTACTAAAAGAAGGGAAGAAGAATGGTTTAGCTGTATTACTTTTGTGTGTAATGCTATATCACTCAGAAGGCATTGTCAGTGCCCAAAGTACCTATTTAATGAATGTCAGTGTTGACAGTTTTATCTTGAAGAACAGCGTATCAGTATTTTGGGACCTAGAGTTGCTTTTGGTCATTGAGTTAAAATCCACAAGCCTTTTATGCTGCCACTTCATGTGCCTGCTGTGGCACAGAACATAATAGTCTTAGCTCCTGGAGCTAGCCTTGAATAATAAGGCTCTGCTCTCTTGGATTTGAGGATTTGAGAAAGATTTCTTGAACAGCTGGGGACCCCAATAGGGTAAAGATTTTAATAATTAAATAATAGAAATTTGCTTCAACATCTCTTTGGTTGGATGGGTTAGAAAATATGTCTTTATTAAAGAGGTAATGTAATTAAAAAGATTAGCATAATTTAAAAAGCTGTTTCTCAACTCAGGGCTTCGTGTATTAGCTGACACAGTGTCATTGTTTTTTTCCCAGCATACTAAATAAGCTTACTCCTGAAAAGTTTGACAAGCTATGCCTTGAGCTCCTCAATGTGGGTGTAGAGTCTAAACTCATCCTTAAAGGGGTCATACTGCTGGTAAGTCAAATGTCAGCTTGGACCGAAAGGGAGAGGGAAATATTAAGCAAACCCAAGCTTTTCCTTGGTATCATTGCTTAACAATGAGGTGTGAGCTACATAAATGGACTTTTAAGTAATGATGGTGTTAAAGAAACCACTAACTTAATGGCATCAGATTTGAGAGGTGAATTTTAAATTGTTCAGCCATGCTGGAAGAATTTTAAATGGGGGCTTATCAGCTGGACTGTTCTGGGGTTTTTTGTTCTTCCCTCTGGAAAACATCATTTTGGTCTTGGAAATGAAATTGTATGATAGTTGGTGTAAGATTAGATTCTGGTGTCTATTTATAGTTTTGATATCCAAGATATTTTCAACTCCTGAGCAGGAAGGGTGTGGTTAGTATGAGATCTGTATAATTGGACCTTTCTGGTACACTAATAGTCGACATGTAAGTGTTTCTATTTTTTTTTTGGCTGTGTGCAAAGCACTTTATATGGATTATCTAATCTAGTTCATGTAGTAAACCTTACAGAAGAGGTGCTCTTATTCCCAAATTGTAAATGGGTCATTGACAATTGGTCAGTAAGAAATTTGTTGAGAGATTTAAAATCCTTAAGACTGCAGGGAGAAGTATTATAAAGGAAGGGTTCTTCCCCAAAAATGTCATATTGTGTAAAAAAATGTTTTGTGTTTTACATTGTCCTTAGATTGTGGACAAAGCCTTAGAAGAGCCAAAGTATAGCTCATTGTATGCTCAGCTATGTCTGCGATTGGCAGAAGATGCACCAAACTTTGATGGCCCAGCAGCAGAGGGTCAGCCAGGACAGAAGCAAAGCACAGTAAGCGGTAGTGTTTGCTTGCTTATTTTAAAGTTGGTTTGGAAGATTTCATTAACAAAACCTGCCAAATGTCTTTATTGTTTCCGTTAGACATTCAGACGCCTCCTAATTTCCAAATTACAAGATGAATTTGAAAACCGAACCAGAAATGTTGATGGTGAGAATTTTTTTATATTTAATGCTAAGTAGTACTTTATATTTTCAACTTGATACTGAATATTGACTTTTTTCTTTTGTATTTTTTTCAGTCTATGATAAGCGTGAAAATCCCCTCCTCCCCGAGGAGGAGGAACAGAGAGCTATTGCTAAGATCAAGATGTTGGGGAACATCAAATTCATTGGAGAACTTGGAAAGCTTGATCTTATTCATGAATCTATCCTTCATAAGTGCATCAAAACAGTAAGTTTCACTGGGAATTTAGACTTAATCACTGTATGCATCATTATTAAGGGGAAATTGTAATTGCTTTGTGCCATCTGAGTATGTTGGTGGGTTACTCAACAATTTTGCCAGCCATGTAAAACATTTATTTACTTGTTGTAAATATTGAGAGTATGTAGTGTTTTGCGAGGAAGGGTAGAAGTGATTACCTACCTACATTAAAATTGCTTATTTGGAGGGATTTCTTCATAGATAAAATAGAAAGTACTATACTCCTCCCTACTGTAGGAATTACTAAGTCAGTGCAAACATGAGGGAAAGTACTTCATCTAAACCAAGTAAGATATTGTCAGCATCTGGCATTTACTTCTTTTGGTAGCTTTTGGAAAAGAAGAAGAGAGTCCAACTCAAAGATATGGGAGAGGATTTGGAGTGCCTCTGTCAGATAATGAGGACAGTGGGACCTAGATTAGACCATGAAAGAGCCAAGGTATGTGTGTTGCTGACAGAAACGGTGTGAGTAGCTTGTCTTAATTATACTCAGTTTCCTTGTGGTATTGTAGAGCATAGCTGTATTTAGTCATTAACCTTGATTGTAATTCAGAAGTCTTAAAAGCCATAATACATATATTTGCCATAGTACTTTTCTTCCTAATCAATGTATTTTTCTTTTACTAGTCCTTAATGGATCAGTACTTTGCCCGAATGTGTTCCTTGATGTTAAGTAAGGAATTGCCAGCGAGGATTCGTTTCCTGCTGCAGGTAAAACTGGTTTCTTTAAATGTGTTGTTGGTAAAGCTGACTTTTTCTATTCAGGAATACTGAAACGAAACCATTCTTAAATTATAGGACACCGTAGAGTTGCGAGAACACCACTGGGTTCCTCGCAAGGCTTTTCTTGACAATGGACCAAAGACGATCAATCAAATCCGTCAAGATGCAGTAAAAGTAAGATAACTTACTGGTTTGGTTTTTTTTTTTGAAATCACTGAGTTTTAACTTCATAGTAGCACAAGGATCCTCATGCTCATTTGAGACTTATTGGTAGAGCTTAATGTTTTTAGTGTCTTGAATATCAATTTTGGAGGAAGCTCTTTACAGAAATTATATAAATAGCACTCTAATAGTCTAGAAGTTCGTGTTTTCCCTAATGTAAGAATTTTAGTTTTTTGCAGAAGTGTCCAGAATCAAATGTTTATTCCCTTTATTTCAAAAGGATCTAGGGGTGTTTATTCCTGCTCCTATGGCTCAAGGGATGAGAAGTGACTTCTTTCTGGAGGGACCGTTCATGCCGCCCAGGATGAAAATGGATAGGGACCCACTTGGAGGACTTGCTGATATGTTTGGACAAATGCCAGGTGATTATGAACAAAACAGTGATTTGGTTATGTTAAAATTCAGTTCAATATTTCTTATAATAGAGTTGTAAAGAATTGTCCATGAATGTATTTTAAGGTAGCGGAATTGGTACTGGTCCAGGAGTTATCCAGGATAGATTTTCACCCACCATGGGGCGTCATCGTTCAAATCAACTTTTCAATGGCCATGGGGGACACATCATGCCTCCCACCCAGTCGCAGTTTGGAGAGATGGGAGGCAAGTTTATGAAAAGCCAGGTGAGAAAACATTTAAGAATGTTGAGTCAAGAAGTGTTAAATCATGAAATGTGTGTGATTTACTTTGGCTTTTTTGAAGTGTGGGTATTGGTGTCTTTTTTTTCCTAAACCATGTTTACACCCATGACGGTTACTTCAAGCTGGGCAAAATGCTTATCTTTAAGATGAGTAAAATATTAGTAAAATCACATCACTGTATTTGACAGGTTAGTTGGGTTTGGTGTTTGTTTTTGTTTTTTTTAATTCTTCCCTGTTGCATCTTTTACTTTCTCTGGAGAAATTCAATTTAGTTCTCCTTATGGCTTGTGGAACCCTTATTATCTAGACTTTCTTTCTCCCTTTCTGTAATAGGGGCTAAGCCAGCTCTACCATAACCAGAGTCAGGGACTCTTATCCCAGCTGCAAGGACAGTCGAAGGATATGCCACCTCGGTTTTCTAAGAAAGGACAGCTTAATGCAGATGAGGTACATTTGCCTATGTTACTTATATACCATAGTCTGTCAATTCAGGAATCTATTGCCCGATGATTATAAAAAGATGCGTTATTAAGAGGACTTAATGCTGGAGTTATTTAAACATTCTTTCTTTTCTGTACTTTTTCTTTTCTTCGGCTGTCCAGCATCCTATGAGTGCAGATTATGAGATATGAGGGCAAGCCTCTAAAAGTCTTCACTTAGAGCAAGGAAAACAATTGTCAAGATTTTGATCGTGATTTCTCTGTACATTACTTAAAGACATCTTCCAAACGAATTAGTTTTCTGCTTTTTAATATTTTGGTGATGCTTATCCAAGAAGAATTCTGTACAAATATAAATAGTATCTTACTCTTGTGTGGGTCAGATCTTTTTAAGTTTTCTTGCCAGAAATTAAACATGTTAACTGGAGTGAAGCCTTCCCAGTTACTTGAGAAACTGACATTTGTACCCTAGATTCTATAGTGTTCTATACATACGGCATTAATTTAGGATTTGGAATGAAGTGTATTCAGTTTGCTAACTGCATGTTGTTAACTTGGATATCTGTTTTGATCTGTTTTTAATTCTAGATCAGCCTGAGGCCTGCTCAGTCATTCCTAATGAACAAGAATCAAGTGCCAAAGCTTCAGCCCCAGGTGACTCTGATTCCTCCGAGCGCACAGCCACCACGCACCCAAACACCACCACTGGGACAGGTGAGAACTGTGGTGCCGCAGTGTCTCTAACGGGTTTTGGGTTTTTTGTGTCTTCTATGAGCTTTTTTAAAAAAAGTTTACTGAACATTTATTCCTGTTCTATTGCTGGTTTTAGACACCTCAGCTTGGTCTCAAAACTAATCCACCACTTATCCAGGAAAAGCCTGCCAAGACTAGTAAAAAGCCACCACCATCAAAGGAAGAACTACTTAAACTAACTGTAAGTGTCAAATGATCCCATAGTCTAATTCATGTAGTAAATTTGAGATAGGAAAACATTGTAAAGATATTTGGGTTGTGTTTTCAGGAAACTGTCGTGACAGAATATCTGAATAGTGGAAACGCAAATGAAGCTGTCAATGGTGTGAGAGAAATGAGGGCTCCTAAGCATTTTCTTCCTGAGATGTTAAGCAAAGTAATCATCCTGTCACTGGATAGAAGCGATGAAGATAAAGAAAAAGCAAGTTCTTTGGTCAGTTTACTCAAGCAGGAAGGGATAGCCACAAGTGACAACTTCATGCAGGTAGCGCACTTCTCTGATTCTGTAAGAGTTCTTCAATTTGAATTTGAGGACTAAGCTGTATTCTGTATTTCTTCTAAGGCTTTCCTGAATGTACTGGACCAGTGCCCCAAACTAGAGGTTGACATCCCCTTGGTGAAATCATACTTAGCACAGTTTGCAGCTCGTGCCATCATTTCAGAGCTGGTGAGCATTTCAGAACTAGCTCAACCACTGGAAAGTGGCACCCATTTTCCTCTCTTCTTACTTTGTCTTCAGCAATTAGCTAAGTTACAAGATCGAGAATGGTTAACCGAACTTTTTCAACAAAGCAAGGTCAATATGCAGAAAATGCTCCCAGGTAAGAGAATGCCAGGGAATTTTTTATATATACATTATATATATACATACACACACACACATATACCAATTCTAGAGATTTCTTAGTCCCATGATTGGATTTATGTAGGTCAGACATGTAATTATCCTCTCCAGATAAGCATCACCATTACCACAGGTAGACTTCATCTTTGTTTTAAAAAGCGAGGTTATTATGATTTAACTACTTCACTTTGGTCTATAATTTTTGCTGGGTTCTTTATTCTATATGAATCTTACACATTTGGGAAATCATTTGGAAAGCTCTTTTCTAGACCGATCATGTAAAATAAACTAGCTGATGATGGAAATGCCTTTCTCTCTTCAGAAATTGATCAGAATAAGGATCGCATGTTGGAGATTTTGGAAGGAAAGGGACTGAGTTTCTTATTTCCACTTCTCAAATTGGAGAAGGAACTGTTGAAGCAAATAAAGTTGGATCCATCCCCTCAGACCATATATAAATGGATTAAAGATAACATCTCTCCCAAACTTCATGTAGATAAAGGATTTGTGAACATCTTAATGACTAGGTAAGATAAAGTTGTGGTCATCTACCTACAATACAAAGTTAGGCATTATTTACTAGAGAAAAGGTCTACAATGCAAGGGTCTAAGAATTGTCTGTTTCTTGAGGAAGAAAGTTAGTTTTGGGGTTCTCAAAAGATCTCTTTCTGTTATGCAGCTTCTTACAGTATATTTCTAGTGAAGTAAACCCACCCAGTGATGAAACAGATTCTTCCTCTGCTCCTTCCAAAGAACAGTTAGAGCAAGAGAAACAACTGCTGCTTTCTTTCAAGCCAGTAATGCAGAAATTCCTTCATGATCATGTTGATCTGCAAGTCAGTGCCCTCTATGCCCTTCAGGTGCACTGCTACAACAGCAACTTCCCAAAAGGTGAGGAGACAAATTACCAGAAGACTGGTGGGCACAGGGCACTTCAACAGCACGCCGAATTGATGGGATTATGTTTCCTCTTCTAGGCATGTTACTCCGTTTTTTTGTTCACTTCTATGACATGGAAATTATTGAAGAAGAAGCCTTTTTGGCTTGGAAAGAAGATATAACCCAAGAGTTTCCGGGGAAAGGCAAGGCTTTGTTCCAGGTAAATAATTTGTTAGAAATTTGGCCATTTCTTTGCTTTTTAAAACTTCAATGAAGAGCATTTAAAACTGGAATACAGGCAAAAAATAGTCCTAGTAGTTTGTATATACATACCACTCTGCACTGTACAAGCTTTTGTAAGGCGGGCATGAAAGGCTTTAATCCTAATGCTGGGTAAGATGTTACAAGTAGCTAACTTTAGAAGTAAAGCTACTTGCAAGATTGAGTTTAAGCTTTTAAAATGTTAGAGATGTGAAAAATCAGAAGTGATCTCCCTTTTACTATCTTACTAAGTGGAATTCTGGCCTAGGGGAAGAACTTTATACCTCAGGGGGTTTTAAGCTCACAGTGCACATTAATAATCTGAAGAATGGTTTGGGATCAGTCCTGAAACCGGCTTTTAGAGGTGATTTAGTGGGTCTGTATGTGGTACACAACCCAGGTGAGTTTGTACACTAGTGTCCCTGGAGACCAAGAACAGTAGTTTATGGTATCTTAACCTTTACTCCTAAGGTTCACAGACTAGCTCTGTGAGGATCATCCTGTAGCAGTTAAGACTTAGCCCTGTCCTTAAGGTATCTGATCCAGTGATTCTGGGGTGGGGCTTGAAATGTGTTTGGGAATCTTCTTCCTTACTCCACAGTACTGCTGACAAGTAGGCTTGGGAAGAGCCACTCCCACACTGAAATCCTGAAACTATAATTTGAGCAGTGTCAAAAATGACACTTAACTAGCCATAAATGGCTTGTATGTTACCCAGATACAAATAAACCACTTTCTGAAATACTAATAAAGTTTTATTTGTAGTATATTATAGAGGCTATTTTTGCGATTGTAAAAGGAGTCCTACTCTCTCTTATTGGGTGGGTTGCTAGTTTGATCCTGAAAATTATTATTTGATGTTTTCATCTTTTATGTACTACTGATTTTGTTAAATTCTAAATTAATTCACAGGTGAATCAGTGGTTAACCTGGCTAGAAACTGCTGAAGAAGAAGAATCAGAGGAAGAAGCTGACTAAAGAACCAGCCAAAGCCTTAAATTGTGCAAAACATACTGTTGCTATGATGTAACTGCATTTGACCTAACCACTGCGAAAATTCATTCCGCTGTAATGTTTTCACAATATTTAAAGCAGAAGCACGTCAGTTAGGATTTCCTTCTGCGTAAGGTTTTTTTGTAGTGTATGTCTTAATCATAGTCTACCATCAAATATTTTAGGAGTATCTTTAATGTTTAGATAGTATATTAGCAGCATGCAATAATTACATCATAAGTTCTCAAGCAGAGGCAGTCTATTGCAAGGACCTTCTTTGCTGCCAGTTATCATAGGCTGTTTTAAGTTAGAAAACTGAATAGCAACACTGAATACTGTAGAAATGCACTTTGCTCAGTAATACTTGAGTTGTTGCAATATTTGATTATCCATTTGGTTGTTACAGAAAAATTCTTAACTGTAATTGATGGTTGTTGCCGTAATAGTATATTGCCTGTATTTCTACCTCTAGTAATGGGCTTTATGTGCTAGATTTTAATATCCTTGAGCCTGGGCAAGTGCACAAGTCTTTTTAAAAGAAACATGGTTTACTTGCACAAAACTGATCAGTTTTGAGAGATCGTTAATGCCCTTGAAGTGGTTTTTGTGGGTGTGAAACAAATGGTGAGAATTTGAATTGGTCCCTCTTATTATAGTATTGAAATTAAGTCTACTTAATTTATCAAGTCATGTTCATGCCCTGATTTTATATACTTGTATCTATCAATAAACATTGTGATACTTGATGCAGTTGCACAGTATGTGACTTTTAAGTAAAACCCACATTTATGAGGAATTGTTTGCTTTGTACGTTTAGCTTGAAGACTTACGGAATTTAAAATTTTTCATGAGACACAAAATTCAAGGTGGTTATTCCTCCGATCAGATTACTTACTAGAAGATCTCGGTAATAACAGTGCTGTTAAGGAAGGCAGTGCTGAGGTCAGGTCTGATTCCTGGGCACTGCTACTACATAGCAACAAACTTCCTGAAGCACACTGATCTGAGACCCAGACCATCCTCAGGGCCAAGACAAGCACAGGTATTCTGCAGGTGGACCTGCCAGGAAAGGCCCCTGCCCAGAAAGTTCTCTCTAGAAGCCCTGTGCTAGCCCAGTGAAGTTCACTGCTGCATAATCTAACTGAAGCTCTACGTGGAGGTTTAAGATGTGTTTTTAGGAATCAATAAAACATGCTTGGGCACCCAAATGATTGCTGATGAGCCCTAGTAGGAACGTGGCTATCCTGGGCTTGCTTTGGCTTGGATAGAGGCTCTTAAGTACTACTGGAGCCCAGTTGCTGTCTTACTACCTATGAACAAGCAGTACTTGGCTTGGGGAGAGCCCCTAGGCAGACAATAATAACCATGCTGCTGACCCTGATAGAACCTTTGATGTCCAGTGTGCTACCTGCTTATTCTTCAGGAGGGTTGTGGGTAGAACCAGTTTTCTGTTTGAGTGAGAAAAGTGAGCCAAAGCCCTTACAGTATTCTCACAGTTCTCTTCACTGACACTCTTGACAACAAATGTGTAGCTTTTAGTAGGTAACTAACTGAGTATCATGGAATTCAGGCTAAGCTGAAAATAATGTAAACTAAAGAACTTGAAGCTTATTCTGTGAGGCTGTAGAAAGAAATATTCCTGGCCCTCTGCCCAACCCTCCTCACCATGTGGGAAACTGATTTCTTTTAACCCAGCAAATAGCAGTTCGTGGTTAGGGAGGTAGGTCTTGGCTTGAGTTTACAGCCAGAACTCTCCCAATTCAGCTGAGGAATTGAGCCAAAGGAAGTCAGACCTGATGTGCAGTATTTTTTCATTGGTCACAATAGAAGGGCTTTTCATCCACCCCCATTCTTCCAAGAACAATTCAAATACCCCTTAAAAGAGTAACAATCTGTTCCAAAGACACTGAATGGCATATTTTATGACCTACCATACCATAGAAAACTAGTTGGATGTACTCAGCATGTACCTTCTATGAATGACAATGCTACTAGTATTAGCATACAAATATGCACTGAGTTACCTTAAATGTGAGCTTCCATGTATTTATCTTTTTATAATTACTACTGCCCCAGACTTCTGCTTTCCTTTTATATATATGGCAGAGCTCTTTGAAAGGGTTGTCTGTTCACCTCACCAATTCTTTTTCTCCCCTTTCTCAAACAGGATGCACTGCTCCTACAGCACTTGTAACAACACCAGTGCTATATCCAGCAGGTGGCCATCATCCTGTAGACAGCACATGACTAAATCATTCCTTGAGACTCCTTTCTAGGACACCTCTAAAGTTTTCTTTCTACCTCACTGGCTGTTCTCCATCTCCAGTGGCTAATATCTGATCTCAAAAAATTTTTTCAGTTGCTTGACTGTCAAACCCTACCTGCAATTTATCATAAAATCTTGCTCATTCTCCCTTCAAAACACTAGAAATCAGATTTCAGCTGCCACTCTCACTTCTCACCTAGATAGCACAATAGCCTTAACTGGACCCTTTATTTCACTTATGTGCTCCTTCAGCAGCCAGGGGAAGAGGAAACCTTTAAAATAAATAGAAATAAGCCCCGCTTGGCACAAAACCCACCAAAAACATTTCCACATAGAATTTTTTTTTTGCTATTATTAATATACAATTACATGAGCAACATTATGGTTACTAGACTCCCCCTATTATCAACTTCCCACCACATAACTCCATTGCAGTCACTGTCCATCAGCGTAGTAGGATGTTATAGAATCACTTGTCGTCTCTGTGTTATACTGCCTTCCCCTAACCCCCACCCGACCCCCACCCCTGCTACATTATGTGTGCTAATTGTAATGCCCCTTTTTCCCCCTTGTCCCTCCCTTCCCACCCATCTTCCCCAGTCCCTTTCCCTCTGGTAACTGTTAGTCCATTGTTGGGTTCTGTGAGTCTGCTGCTGTTTAATTCCTTCAGTTTTTGCTTTGTTCTTATACTCCACAGATGAGTGAAATCATTTGATACTTGTCTTTCTCCACCTGGCTTATTTCACTGAGCATAATACCCTCTAGTTCCATCCATGTTGTTGCAAATGGAAGGATTTGTTTTCTTCTTATGGCTGAATAATATTGCATTGTGTATATATACCACAGCTTCTTTATCCATTCATCTACTGATGGACACTTAGGTTGCTTCCATATTCTGGCTGTTGTAAATAGTGCTGCGATAAATATAGGGGTGCATATGTCTTTTTCAAACTGGGCTCCTGCATTCATAGGATAAATTCCTAGGAGTGGAATTCCTGGGTCAAATGGTATTTCAATTTTTAGTTTTTTGAGGAACTTCCATACTGCTTTCCACAATGGTTGTACTAATGTACATTCCCACCAGCAGTGTAGGAGGGTTCCCCTTTCTCCACATCCTCGCCAACATTTGTTGTTTGTCTTTTGGATATTGCCCATCCTAACTGGTGTGAGGTGATATCTCATTGTGGTTTTAATTTGCATTTCTCTGATGACTAGTGATGTGGAGCATCTATTCATGTGCCTGTTGGCCATCTGAATTTCTTCTTTAGAAAACTGTCTGTTCAGCTCCTCTGCCCACTTTTTAATTGGATTATTTGCTTTTTGTTTGTTGAGGTGCGTGAGCTCTTTATATAATTTGGATGTCAACCCCTTATCGGATATGTTATTTATGAATATATTCTCCAACACTGTAGGATGCCTTTTTGTTCTACTGATGGTAACCTTTGCTGTACAGAAGCTTTTCAGTTTGATATAGTCCCATGTGTTCTTTTTTGCTTTTGCTTCCCTTGCCCGGGGAGATATGTTCATGAAGAAGTTGCTCATGTTTCGATCCAAGAGATTTTTGCCTGTACTTTTTTTCCAAGAGTTTTATGGTTTCATGACATACATTCAGGTCTTTTATCCATTTTGAGTTTACTTTTGTGTATGGGGTTAGACAGCAATCCAGTTTCATTCTCTTATATGTAGCTGTCCAGTTTTGCCAACACCAGCTGTTGAAGTGGCTGTCATTTCCCCATTGTAAATCCATGCCTCCTTTATTGTATATTAATTGACCATATGTGCTTGGGTTAATATCTGGGCTCTCTTTTCTGTTCCACTGGTCTATGGGTCTGTTCTTGAGCCAGTACCAAACTGTCTTGATTACTGTAGCTTTGTAGTAGAGCTTGAAGTCAGGGAGCATAATCCCCACTGCTTTATTCTTCTTTCTCAGGATTGCTTTGGCTATTCAGGGTCTTTTGTGGTTCCACATGAATTTTAGAACAATTTTCTGTAGTTCATTGAAGAATGCTGTTGGTATTTTGATAGGGATTGCACTGAATCTGTAGATTGCTTTAGGCTGGATGGCCATTTTGACAATATTAATTCTTCCTAGCCAAGAGCATGGGATGAATTTCCATTTATTAGTGTCCTCTTTAATTTCTCTTAAGAGTGTCTTGTACTTTTCTGGGTATAGGTCTTTCACTTCTTTGGTTAGGTTTATTCCTAGGTATTTTATTGGTTTGGATGTGATTGTGAATGGAATTGTTTTCCTGATTTTTCTTTCTGCTAGGTCATCGTTAGTGTATAGGAATGCAACAGATTTCTCTGTATTAATTTTTTAGCCTGCAACTTTGCTGAATTCAGATATTAGATCTAATAGTTTTGGAGTGGATTCTTTACGGTTTTTTATGTACTGTAGCATGTAATCTGCAAACAGGGACAGTCTGAGTTCTTCCTTGCCAATGTGGATGCCTTTTATTTCTTTGTGTTCTCTGATTGCCATAACTAGGACCTCCAGTACTATGTTGAATAGAAGTGGGGAGAGTGGGCATCCTTGTCTTGTTCCCAATCTTAAAGGAAAAGCTTTCAGCTTCTCGCTGTTAAGTATAATGCTGGCTGTGGGTTTGTCATATATGGCCTTTGTTATGTTGAGGAACTTGCCCTCTATACCCATTTTGTTAAGAGTTTTTATCATGAATGAATGTTGAATTTTGTCGAATGCTTTTTCAGCATCTATGGAGATGATCATGTGGTTTTTGTCCTTCTCTTTGTTGATGTAGTGGATGATGTTGATGGATTTTCGAATGTTGTACCATTCTTACGTCCCTGGGATGAATCCCACTTGATCATGATGGATGATCTTTTTGATTTATTTTTGAATTCGGTTTGCTAATATTTTGTTGAGTATTTTTGCATCTATGTTCATCAGGGATATTGCTCTGTAATTTTCTTTTTTTGTGGTGTCTTTGCCTGGTTTTGGTATTAGAGTTATACTGGCCTCGTAGAATGAATTTGGGAGTATTCCCTACTCTTCTACTTTTTGGAAAACTTTAAAGAGGATGGGTATTAGGTCTTCACTAAATGTTTGATAAAATTCAGCAGTGAAACCATCAGGTTCAGGCATTTTGTTTTTAGGTAGTTTGTTGATTACAAATTCAATTTCTTTGCTTGTAATTGGTCTATGCAGATTTTCTGTTTCTTCCTGGGTCAGCCATGGAAGGTTGAATTTTTCTAGAAAGTTGTCCATATCTTCTAGGTTATCCAGTTTGTTGCCATATAATTCTTCATAGTATTCTCTCATAATTCTTTGTATTTCTGTGGTGTCCATAGTGATTTTTCCTTTCTCATTTCTGATTCCATTTATGCGTGTAGACTCTTTTTTTCTTGATAAGTCTGGCTAGGGGTTTATCTATTTATTTTCTCAAAGAGCCAGCTCCTGCTTTCATTCATCCTTCTCTCATCTCAATTTTATTTATTCCTGCTTTAATCTTTATTGTGTCCCTCCTTCTACTGACTTTGGGCCTCATTTGTTCTTCCTTTTCTAGTTTCATTAAGTGTGAGTTTAGACTGTTCATTTGGGATTGTTCTACTTTCCTGATGTAGGCATGTATTGCAATATATTTCCCTCTTAGCATGGCCTTTGCTGCATCCCACAGATTTTGTGGTGTTGAGTTATTGTCATTTGTCTCCATATATTGCTTGATCTCTGTTTTTATTTGTTCACTGATCCATTGATTATTTAGGAGCATGTTATTAAGCCTCCATGTGTTTGTGGGATTTTTCATTTTCTTTGTGTAAATTATTTCTAGTTTCATACCTTTGTGATCTGAGAAGCTGGTTGGTACAATTTCAATCATTTTGAATTTACTGAGGTTCTTTTTGTGGCCTAATATATGATCAAGTCTTGAAAATGTTCTATGTGTACTTGAGAAGAATGTGTATCCTGTTGCTTTTGGATGGAGTGTTCTGTAGATGTCCGTTAGGTCCGTCTGTTCTAATATGTTGTTCAGTGCCTCTGTCTCTTTACTTATTTTCTGTCTGGTTGATCTGTCCTCTGGAGTGAGTGGTGTGTTGAAGTCTCCTAAGATGAATGCATTGCATTCTATTTCCCCTTTAATTCTGTTAGTATTTGTTTCACATATGTAGGTGATCCTGTGTTGGGTGCATAGATATTTATAATAGTTATATCCTCTTGTTGGACTGACCCTTTTATCATTATGTAATGTCCTTCTTTGTCTCTTGTGACTTTCTTTGTTTCGAAGTCTATTTTCTCTGATACAAGTACTGCAACTCCTGCTTTTTTCTCACTATTAGTTGCATGAAATATCTTTTTCCATTCCTTTACTTTCAGTCTGTGTATGTCTTTGGGTTTGAAGTGAGTCTCTTGTAGGCAGCATATAGATGGGTCTTGTTTTTTTATCCATTCAGTAACTCTATGTCTTTTGATTGGTGCATTCAGACCATTTACATTTAGTGTGATTATCAATAGGTACATACTGACTGCCACTGCAGGCTTTAGATTCGTGGTTACCAAAGGTTGAAGGGCAATTCCCTTACTATCTAACAGTCTAAGTTAAAAAAACACAACATAAAGGTTCTTTTTTTTTTTCCTCCTTTTTCTTCCTCTTCCATTCTTTGTATGTTATGAATCATATTCTATCTTTGTCCTCCTTTGGGTGACCTATTTTTAGCCTTAGAAATACTTCCATCTATAGAAGTCCCTCCAAAATGCACTGTAGACTTGGTTTGTGGGAGGTAAATTCTCTCAGCTTTTGCTTATTTGTAAATTGTTTAATCCCTCCTTCAAACAAATTTAAATGATAACCTTGCCGGGTAAAGTATTCTTGGTTCAAGGCCCTTCTGCTTCATTGCATTAAATATATCATGCTACTCCCTTCTGGCCTGTAAGGTTTCTGTTGAGAAGTCTGATGATAGTCTTATGGGTTTTCCTTTGTATGTGATGTTTTTTTCTCCCTCTAGCTGCTTTTAAAAGTCTGTCTTTATCCTTGATCTTTGCCATTTTAATTATTATATGTTGTCTTTCTTGGGTCCCTTGTGTTGGGAGATCTGTGCACCTCCACGGCGTGAGAGACTATCTCCTTCCCCAGATTGGGCACGTTTTCAGAAATTACCTCCTCGATGATACTTTCTATCCCTTTTTCTCTCCCTTCTTCCTCTGGTACCCCTATAATGTGAATATTGTTGCGTTTGGATTGGTCACACAGTTCTCTCAATATTCTTTCATTCTTAGAGATCCTTTTTTCTTTCTGTGCCTCAACTTCTTTGTATTCCTCTTCTCTAATTTCTATTCCATTTACTGTCTCTTCTACTACATCTAATCTGCTTTTAAATCCCTCCATTGTATGTTTCATTTCAGATACGGAATTTCTTAATGATTGAATCTCCAACTTAAATTTGTTTCTGAGTTCTTGAACATTTTTCTGTACCTCCATAAGCATGTTTATAATTTTTATTTTGAACTCTCAGGAAGATTGGTGAGTTCGGTTTCATTTGGCCCTCTTTCTGGGGTTTGTGAGAGTTTGGTCTGAACCATGTTCTTTTGTCATTTCATATATCTGTGTGGTGCCCACTAGTGCACAGAAATTCCAGTCTCTGGAGCTGCTCAGCCCCTAGAGTGAGGTTGGGGGTCGTAGGGGAGTGGAGCTGGTGCCTGGGGGGAGGAAAGATCTTTTTCCTGATTCCCATCTGTGGTGTCTGTCTCCAGTGCCAGAACCAGTGGGCCAAGCACACGTGTAAGCCTCTGTACTTTGCGTCTCTAGCTGTTGTAGGTGGGGCCTCCCTCTGGCTGGCCTGATGCCTGTACAGTGACTCCCGGTTTGTAAGCAAGTGCCTGCAGGCCAGTAGGAAGGGTTGGCAGTCTGTGTGTCACAGTTGGGGGCCTCAGAGCTGAGTAGGCAGCCAGCGGGATGGAGCACCTGAAGCTCCCCAAAGTTTCCAACCAGCTGGGCAGAGCGCACCCAGACAACCTTGTCCAGCTGTCCCTTCTTCCACACAGCAAGCTGCGTGCAAACCCCGCCCCTTCAGCAGCCCTCTGGCTGCTAGGAAGCCTCTTTGACTGCCCTCCTTTCCTCTGACACAGAGTGGCCGGGTGTGTATCCCGTCCTCCACAAACAGCCGGAATTTCAATTTCTCAAGCACTCTGCCCATCTGAGCTCCCCAACGTCCAGAGCACCACACACTATAGGATTCTGCTCACAAAGCAGATCTCCAGGGCTAGGTGTTCAGCAGTCCCAGGCTTCCACCCTCTCCCCCGCTCTGTTTCTCTTCCTCCCGCCAGTAAACTGGGGTGGGGGAAGGGCCTGGGTCCCACCAGATTAAGGCTTTCCTACGTTACCCTGTTTCGTGAGGTCTGCTCTGTTTGTGAGGTCTGTTTGCAGTCTGTTTCAGCCTTCTTTCTTGTTGCTGTTTTAAGGTTAGTTGTATTAATTAACTATATTTTTGTACAATTTGTGGTTTTGGGAGGAGCTCTCCATCTCACCTCTCATGCCGCCATCTTGCAAGTCCCACTTAGATTTTTAAGTCAAAAACACTGAATGTTGTCTACACAGCCCTACATCTGATCTAGTCTCCCCTCCTCCCTGACCCTACACATACTCTACTTTGATCTAATTTCTTGTGACTGGCCTTTGCTCATTTTCCCACTACACTGCCCCGTTGCAGTTCCTGGGACATGCCAAGTGTTGGAGATTTTCTGTTCCTACTTTCCCCCAGAATAACTGGATGGCTAGCTCTCCCCTTCATCAGGTCTTGGCCCAAAGGTCACTTCCACAGTGAGGCCTCCACTGTCCACCCAATTTAAAAATGTAACCCTGCACACATACTTCCCTACTTTTCTTTCCTGCTTTAAATATCTCCATGCCTACTATTAGTATATGACATACCACATTTAAGTCTGACTCCTTCCTGAATGTGACACAGAGATTTTGGACTATTTGTTCACTCACTGCTGTATCCGAAGCACCTTGAACAGTGCCTAGCACACAGTAAGCACTCAAATATTCGTTGAACTAAATAAAAAATACAGCTATCTTACACAGCAGGATCTGGACACAGAAGAAGGATGAGGTAGTGGAATGTACTCCGACTTGATTTCTAGATAGGTCTAGGGTTCATTCCTACTATGTAGTAGCAGTGTGACCTCAGGCACTAAATTTTACTTCTCTGAGTCTTAATTTCTTTTAAAAATGGGGCTAATGCTTAAGGATTGCCACAAGAACTGAATAATACAGCACGTGGAAGTCACTTGCAGACAGCCTTGCACATAGTCCCGCAGTATATGTGAATCCACATCTTAACGTTTGCCATAGCTTTTCCAAGACTTCTCCCTTGAACTTCTACCCTGAGCTTCCAGTCACCCGCTAAGTCTAATGGGCATTTCTCAGTCTTCTTATTTGACCTATATATAGAAAGTATATGACAGCTGACTACTCTGTATCCTACTTTGTTTTCCTCTCAGGCTTCTCAGTCTCCTCTGAGGCTCTCTTCTAGTCTGGCCATGAATGTTACTGTCCAGCTTTCCCCCCTCAATACCACCACTCACTCCTATAGCTTGAGTTCAAACCTCTTTCCAGAACATCAAACTTGGGCTTCTAACCAGCTCCTGACATTTTCTCTGAGTGTTCTACAAGCAGTTCAAACCCATCACGTCCATCCCTAACTCTCCTGAAAAACCAGCACTTCCCCTCTCCTGGCTCTGAATACTCCCATCCAAGCCCAAAACATGAGTCATCCTTGACCCCTCCTCCCTCT
Source organism: Smutsia gigantea (assembly GCA_032199065.1). Classification (NCBI taxonomy): domain Eukaryota; kingdom Metazoa; phylum Chordata; class Mammalia; order Pholidota; family Manidae; genus Smutsia; species Smutsia gigantea. The sequence continues at coordinate 35,696 of JAVSCE010005754.1, read as the reverse complement.
CAATAAATCCATTTTACTCCCATTACAGCTACAGAAGCCATTCGCCTCTCCCGGCATCTCATCTGCACCACTCAGGTCCGACTGCCATCATCTTGCGCCTCAGCAGCAGCCCCTGCTTCCCAGCTCGCTCTCCGTCTAGTCCACTCTCCACACCGAAGTCAGGAGTCTTTCTTAAAGTCAGGCCCTTCCTTTGCACTTCAGTGGCTCCTAGTAGTCCTCAGAATAAATTTCAAATTCCTTAGTCTTAACAAGTCATCTGCTCTTTGCCCATTTCTACATTTTTTTTCATCTCCTTGTTTATGGGCCTTTGCACAGGCTGTTCCCTCTGCCTGGAAATTGCTCTCTTTACTATTACCACCTTTTTTCTCCCCTTCATCTAGCTTATTTTTATTCATCCTTCAGGTGTTAGCATAAATGCTCCACATTTGGAAAACGCCTTCCTCTGTCCATGGCTGAGGTAGGAGTTTGTGCTCATCAGGGTTCTTAGTTGCAAAGAAGAGAAACTTATTCTGGACAAACTAAGTAAAAAGGGAATTTATTGGAACTCCACTTAATTTACTGGGTCCATAGGAAGCCCAGAGAAACAGGCTTCAAAGTGAAGGGGGACTAAGGGAGGCTGGGTAGTAGCCTGAACCACAGCAATAGCCTGCCTAGGACAGAGCTGCAGCCCCTATCAAACCCTGGGGCCTCCCCTGTCAGTATCTGAATGAATCCCCCAGTGACACTGTCCCTGTTCAGCGCCCCGGGCAGAAGCCCACAGGTGACAGCTGAGATCATGTGTCCCTGCCTTGCTGCCCTGGTTTCCTTTAGCAGAGCAAAGGTCATGCTTTCTTGGGTCCCTGTGGTGTCAAGCATGCCCTGACTTGCACCAAGACATACAGTGTGGGGGGAAAAAACAGAACTTTGGAAGGGATTTGGGCAGACAGTCAACAAGAAAAGATAACCGTCCACCACAAGACCTCTGTATGCCACTTCCCCAGCCAGCACTTACTATGCTTCAGCTTCACTGTTACCACCTGCTGACTGCCTGCCTTCCCACTGTATTGAGAAGAGCACCAAGGGGGCCGGGAAGGCTCTCCTACAGCTCTATTCTTGGGGCCAAGCACAGTGCTGGGCACGTATTAGGGATCAGTTAATGGACACTGAATGCAACAAGGAATTAGGTTTTGTGGAACTGACTTTTATGCAGTTGGGGTGTGGGGGAGAAGGTGTGGCTCTTAAAGAATACAAAATCCAGGGTCCAGAGAGACTCCTGTGTAAGAGGAAGGCCTTAAAACTTAAGCTTCACTGACTACAGGGTAACTCTGAATAAATGACTGTATTTATTATATAATTCTAACTACAGTCATTCACACAGAATTATATATACCTATATGTATACCTATATTCATCTCATAAGTATATATATGTGTGTTTGTGTGTATACACAGGTAATTATTACAGTAATTTTTGTACCTATCTGCACCAGCCCACTAGACAGAAATTAAAAACAGGGTAGTTATAAGTAAACGCTTGTTGGAGTGACAGTTTTTTCTCATAGGCAGCTGCCCTTCCCTTACTATTCCCAGCGCTCCCAATCCAATGACAAAGCACCCAGTTCCCCACCTGAAGTTAACCCAGTCATCTGTACCTGTGGAAGGGAGGGTCTCAGAGCTGTAAAGGCACTGAGACATAGTGAGACGCTGTCTCTCCTGGTCAGGAGCCCTGTCAAGTGGGGAAGACAGGCGCAGATCGTGTGGCCTGGGGGCAGGTGAGATGTGAGTAAAGGGCTACCTGAGCTGAGAGAAGGAAACATTCTGGAGAAGCTGAGACTTCAAGGAAGAGTCACTTTCCCCAGCAAACATGTGAGGGCCGGCTTTCCAGGAAGAGGCCGGGAACCACCTGAGCCTTTCTCCTGGAGCCCCCATCCTCCTTCTGCTCCACACCGGAAGTCAGAGTTCCCCTGGCACGTCTCAGTGACGGGTCACCTTGCATCTTCTGCTGGAGGTGGCAGTGCAGGGCAGCTTCAGCTATCAGCTAGCTGTGCAGTGGGGCCAGGAGGACAGAAACTTACAAAGCTCTTTCATACTTATTTCACTAGATTAAAATAGGACATCCTTCCACTGGGTGTCCTCCAAGGACAGCCAGGGCTCTAGCCAAGGAGACTGAGCACAGGGCAAAGAGAGGCAGAAATAGGACACTGAAGTCACACAGGCTGCCTAGACCCACAGAATGTCCTCGCACCCTACCTCACCTGGAGTTAGTCAGTCAAGGAGAATGGCAGAACAAGACCACCAAGCAAGATGCTGTCTCTGTAGCGCCCTCTGCTGCACTCCCAGGAGAAGACACCCTCCCTCTTGGCAGGTGGATATGAGTATTTACCCTGTACATCCCAAGGGAAAGAAGACCAAGACCTACTGGACACCCTTATAATGCAGTGTGGGGAGAGGATTTTGGCCTCAGCTCGGTCCCCCATCAACTGTGGATGATGCAATGATGTGATTGATAAGCAGTGAATCCTTGAAGGCTGCTTAGGTCTGCGTGGGACATGCAGTCAGAGCAGTGCTTGAATCCCAGCTTCCTCATTCATTAATTCCATAAGTTAGGCCAACCACTTCAGCTTGTCAGGCTTTCCCTATCTGTCAAATAATCCTGGGTTTGTCCACCTCCTAGGGTCATTACAAGGAGCCAGATAGACAGGTAAAGAAAGTCAGTACTGGACAGTGTGGGAATGCTTTACAAGACCATTCAACTCATAAATACTGACTGAGTGCCAACTGGATGCCAGACACAATGCCAGTGCTAGCGGCATAACAGTGAAAGACAAAGTCTTCTTGCAGAGCAAACATTTTGGGGATGGGAGAGAGGGAATAAACAAATACACTGTATCATTAGCAAAATGCGCTGGACGTGAAGAAAGGAATGAGAGTAAGCGAAAGGCAGGAGCGGAGTGCTACCTGAAATAGGGTACTCAGGAAGGCCTTAAGAGGCAGTGGTCAATAAGCTAATAACCAAAGAAAGTGGAGTGAACTCTACAAAGCTCTAGAGGAAGAACCGGCCCTGCAGGGGGAAGCAAAGCCACAGGCCCTGCAGGAGGAACTCAGAGGGCCTGAGGACAGGAGGCAGGCAGGGTGGCTGAGCAGAGTAGGGGCTCCAGGCTGGAAAGGAGCAGGGGCGACACACAGGACTAGTTGGACACAGAGAGGAGTTTGCCTTTTAGTCTAAGTGGACTGTCTTGGAGGATTACTATTATTGTTTATAATATAAACCCCTCATTAATATTATCCATGGCTATGCTATGGCATATTATTATGATTATTCTAGCTGACATTTCTTTTGTGTGTGTGTGACTTTTTTTTATTAAGCAGTTATTGATATATACTCCTATGAAGGTTTCACATGAAAAAACAATGTGGTTACTACATTTACCCATATTATCAAGTCCCCACCCATACCCCAATGCAGTCACTGTCCATCAGTGTTGTAAGATGCCATAAATTCAGTTTCCCTTCTCTGTGCTCCCCCACACCATGTGTACTAAACAAAATACCCCTCAATCCCCTTGTCCCACCCTCCCCACCTGCCTCCCCACACCCCTCCCCTTTGGTAACCACTAGTCCCTTCTTGGAGTCTTTGAGTCTGCTGCTATTTTGTTCCTTCAGTTTTGCTTCGTTGTTATACTCCACAAATGAGGGAAATCATTTGGCACTTGTCTTTCTCTGCCGGGCTTATTTCACTGAGCATAATATCCTCCAGCTCCATCCATGTTGCTACAAATGGTAGGATTTGTTTCTTTCTTATGGCTGAGTAGTATACCATTGTGTATATGTACCACCTCTTCTTTATCCATTCATCTACTGATGGACACTTAGGTTGCTTCCATATCTTGGCTATTGTAAAAAGTGCTGCAATAAACATAGGGGTGCATATGTCTTTTTGAATCTGAGAAGTTGTATTCTTTGGGTAAATTCCAAGGAGTTGGATTCCCGGGTCAAATGGTATTTCTATTTTTAGTTTTTTGAGAAACCTCCATATTGCTTTCCACAATGGTTAAACTAGCTTACATTCCCACCAGCAGTGTAGAAGGGTCCCCCTTTCTCTGCATCCTCACCAGCATTTATTGTTCTTAGTCTTTTTGATGCTGGCCATCCATACTGGTGTGAGGTGACATCTCATTGTGGTTTTAATTTGCATTTCCCTGATGATTAGTGATGTGGAGCATCTTCTTCATGTGTCTGTTGGCCATCTGAATTCCTTCTTTGGAGAACTGTCTCTTCATATACTCTGCCCATTTTTTAATTGGGTTATTTGCTTTTTGGGTGTTGAGGCATGTAAGTTCTTTACATATTTTGGATGTTAACCCCTTGTCGGATATGTCATTTACAAATATATTCTCCCATACTGTAGGATGCCTTTCTGTTCTGTTGATGGTGTCCTTTACTGTACAGAAACTTTTTAGTCTGATGTAGTCCCATGAGTTCATTTTTGCCTTTGTATCCCTTGCTTGAGGAGATGCGTTTGGGAAGAAGTTACTCATGCTTATATTCAGGAGATTTTTGCCTTTGTTGTCTTCCAAGAGTTTTATGGTTTCATGACTTACATTCAGGTCCTTGATCCACTTCAAGTTTACTTTTGTGTATGGGGTTAAACAATAATCCAGTTTCATTCTCTTGCATGTAGTTGTCCAGTTTTGCCAACACCAGCTGTTGAAGAGGCTGTCATTTCCCCATTGTATGTCCATGGCTCCTTTATCATATATTATTTGACCATATATGGTTGGATTTATATCAGGGCTCTCTAGTCTGTTCCATTGGTCTATGGGTCTGTTCTTGTGCCAGTACCAAATTGTCATGAGTACTGTGGCTTTGTAGTAGAGCTTGAAGTTGGGGAGCATAATCCCCCCAGCTTTATTCTTCCTTCTCAGGATTGCTTTGGCTATTCAGGGTCTTTTTTGGTTCCATATGAATTTTAGAACTATTTTCTCTAGTTTGTTGAAGAATGCTGTTGGTATTTTGATAGGAATTGCATTGAGTTTGTAGATTGCTTTAGGCAGGATGGCCATTTTGACAATATTAATTCTTCCTAGCCAAGAGCATGGGATGAATTTCCATTTATTAGTGTCTTCTTTAATTTCTCTTAAGAGTGTCTTGTACTTTTCAGAGTATAGGTCTTTCACTTCCTTGGTTATTAGGTTTATTCCTAGGTATTTTATTCTTTTTGATGCAGTTGTGAATGTAACTGTTTTCCTGATTTCTCTCTCTGCTTGTTCATTGTTAGTGTATAGGAATGCCACAGATTTCTGCGTATTAATTTTGTATCCCGCAACTTTGTTGAATTCAGATACTAGATTTAGTAGTTTTGGAGTGGATTCTTTAGGGTTTTTTTATGTACAATATCATGTCATCTGCAAAGAGGGACAGTTTGAGTTCTTCCTTGCCAATCTGGATGCCTTGTATTTCTTTGTGTTGTCTGATTGCCGTGGCTAGGACCTCCAGTACTATGTTGAATAGAAGTGGGGAGAGTGGGCATCCTTGTCTTATTCCCAATCTTAAAGGAAAAGCTTTCAACTTCTCGCTGTTAAGTATAATGCTGGCTGTGGGTTTGTCATATATGGCCTTTGTTATGTTGAGGTACTTGCCCTCAATACCCATTTTGTTGAGAGTTTTTATCATGAATGGCTGTTGAATTCTGTCAAATGCTCTTTCAGCATCTATGGAAATGATCATGTGGTTTTTGTCCTTCTTTTTGTTGATGTGGTGGATGATGTTGATGGAATTTCGAATGTTGTACCATTTCTGCATCCCTGGAATAAATCCTACTTGATCATGGTGGATGATCTTTTTGATGTATTTTTGAATTTGGTATGCTAATATTTTGCTGAGTATTTTTGCATCTACGTTCATCAGGGATATTGGTGTGTAATTTTCTTTTTTTGTGGTGTCTGCCTGCTTTTGGTATTAGAGTGATGCTGGCCTCATAGAATGAGTTTGGAAGTATTCCCTCTTCTTCGACTCTTTGGAAAACTTTAAGGGGATGGGTATTAGGTCTTCACTAAATGTTTGATAAAATTCAGTGGTGAAGCCATCTGGATCCAGGCATTTTGTTCTTAGGTAGGTTTTTGATTACAAGTTCAATTTCGTTGCTGGTAATTGGTCTGTTCAGACTTTCTGTTTCTTTCTGGGTCAGCCTTGGAAGGTTGTATTTTTCTAGAAAGTTGTCCATTTCTTCTAGGTTATCCAGTTTGTTACCATATAATTTTTCATAGTATGCTCTAATAATTCTTTGTATTTCTGTGGTGTCCATCGTGATTTTTCCTTTCTCGTTTATGATTCTGTTTATGTGAGCAGACTCTCTTTTTCTCTTGATAACTCTGGCTAGGGGTTTATCTATTTTGTTTATTTTCTCAAAGAACCACCTCCTGCTTTCATTGATTCTTTCTATTGTTTTATTCTTCTCAATTTTATTTATTTATGCTCTAATCTTTATTATGTCCCTCCTTCTACTGACTTTGGGCCTCATTTGTTCTTCTTTTTCTAGTTTCATTAATTGCGAGTTTAGACTGCTTATATGGGATTGTTCTTCTTTCCTGAGATAGTCCTATATTGCAATATACTTTCCTCTTATCATGGCCTTCGCTGCGTCCCACAGATTTTGCGCTGTTCATTTATTATTGTCATTTGTCTCCATATATTGCTTGATCTCTGTTTTTATTTGGTCATTGTTCCATTGGTTATTTAGGAGCATGTTGTGAAGCCTCTATGTGTTTGTGGGATTTTTCATTTTCTTTGCATAATTTATATCTAGTTTCACACCTTTGTGGTCTGAGAAACTGGTTGGTACAATTTCAATCTTTTTGAATTTACTGAGGCTCTTTTTGTGGCCTAGTATATATATGATCTATTCTTGAAATTTTTCCATGTGCACTTGAGAAGGATTTTATACTGCTTTTGGGTGTAAAGTTCTGTAGATGTCTGTTAGATCCATCTGTTCTAATATGCTGTTCAGTGCCTCTGTCTCTTTACTTATTTTCGGTCTGGTTGATCTATCCTTCAGAGTGAGTAGAATGTTGAAGTCACCTAGAATGAATGCATTCCATTCTATTTCTCCTTTTAATTGTTAGTATTTGTTTCACATATGTAGGTGCTCCTGTGTTGGGCACACAGATATTTATAATGGTTATATCTTCCTGTTGGATTGACTCTTTTATCATTATGTAATGTCCTTCTTTGTCTCTTGTGACTTTCTTTGTTTCGAAGTCTATTTTCTCTGATACAAGTACTGCAACTCCTGCTTTTTTCTCTCTATTAGTTGCATGAAATAGCTTTTTCCATCCCTTCACTTTTAGTCTGTGTATGTCTTTGGGTTTAAAGTGAGCCTCTTGTAGGCAGCATATATAGATGGGTCTTGTTTTTTTATCCAGTCAGTGACTCAATGTGTTTTGATTGGTGCATTCAGTCCACTTACATTTAGGGTGATTATCGATAGGTATGTACTTATTAGCATTGCAGGCTTTAGGTTTGTGGTTACCAAAGGTTCAGGTTAACTTCCTTACTATCTAGGATTCTACCTTAACTCACTTAACATGCTATTACAAACATAATTAAAGGTTCTTTTTTTTTTCTTTCTCTTTTTTCATCCTCCTCCATTCTTTATATATTAGGTACTCTGTCCTCTTTGTTTAGCCCTAGATTGATTTTGGTGATAGTTATTTTAATTTTTGCATTTGCTTAGTAATTAGCTGTTCTACTTTTTTACTGTGGTTTTATTACCTCTGGTGACAGCTATTAAACCTTAGGAACACTTCCATCTATAGCAGTCCCTCCAAAACACACGGTAGAGATGGTTTGTGGGAGGTAAATTCTCTCAGCTTTTGCTTATCTGGGAATTGTTTAATCCCTCCTTCAAATTTAAATGATAATCTTGCCTGATAAAGTAATCTTGGTTCAAGGCCCTTCTGCTTCATTGCATTAAATACATCATGCCACTCCCTTCTGGCCTGTAAGGTTCCTGCTGAGAAGTCTGATGATAGGCTGATGGGCTTTCCTTTTGTATGTGATCTTATTTCTCTCTCTGGCTGCTTTTAATAGTCTGTCCTTATCATTGATCTTTGCCATTTTAATTACTATATGTCTTGGTGTTGTCTTCCTTGGGCCCCTTGTGTTGGGAGATCTGTGCATCTCCATGGCCTGATAGACTATCTCCTTCCCCACATTGGGGAAGTTTTCAGCAATTACCTCCTCAAAGACACTTTGTATCCCATTTTCTCTCTTATTCTTCTTCTGGGACCCCTATAATTCAAATATTGTTCCATTTGGATTGGTCACACAGTTCTCTCAATATTCTTTCATTCTTAGAGATCCTCTATTCTCTCTGTGCCTCAGGTTCTTTGTATTCCTCTTCTCTAGTTTCCATTTCATTTATTGTCTCCTCCACTGTATCCAATCTGCTTTTAATAGCATCCATTGTGCTCTTTATAATGATTGGATCTCTGACTGGAATTCATTCCTGAGTTCTTGAATGTCTTTCCGTACCTCCATGACCATGTTAATTATTTTTATTTTTAACTGCCTTTCAGGAAGAGTCATGAGCTCAATGCCATTTAAATCTTTCTCAGGAGTTGTGTTAATAATTTTACTCTGAACCAGGTTCCTTTGGTGTTTCATATTTGTATATGGCGCCCTCTAGTGACCAGAAGCTCTACTTCCTGGAGCTGCTCAGCCCCTGAAGCAATGTTGGGGGTCGCAGGGGAGTGGTATTGGTGCCTGTGGAGAGGAAAGAGCTGTTTCCTGCTACCAGGCTGCTATGCCTGTCTCCACTGCCTGAACCAGTGGGCTGAGCACACAGGTACAGGCCTCTATGCTTTGCATTTGTAGTTGCTGTAGACAGATCTTCCCTCTGGCTGGCCTAATGCCAGGTAGGATTTGCCAGTTTGTGAGCCAGGTGGGGCTGGCCTGGAGAAAGGTGCAGTAGGCTGCGTATCACAGAGGGGGTCCTTGGAGCTGTGTAGCCAGCCAGAGAGCTGGAGAACCTGAAGATCGTCTAAGGAGGAAGATTTCTTTTTCTTCCTTAAATATGAGAATCTATATGGCAAAGCTCCCAACTTCCTGGGCAGAGTGCACCCATACAATTTTGCCTACCTGTCCTGTCTCCTGAGCAGTAAGCTCTGCGCAATCCTTGCCCCTTTAGCAGCCCTCTTGCTAAGGGTTTCCTTGTTAGGAAGTCTCTCAGACTGCCCACCTTTCTTTTGTCCCAGAGCAGCCGGATATGGATCCCTGCTTTCCACAATCAGCTGGAATCTCAGTCTCTCCAGGAATTCTGCCTGTCTTAGCTTTCCAACCCCGTAATCATGAGAGTATCATGAAAGCACCATGAATTGTAGGTTTGTGCTCCCAAAGCAGATCTCCGGAGTTAGGTATTCAGCAGTCCCAGGCCTCCACTCCCTCCCTGCTCGGTTTCTCTTCCTCCCGCTGGTGAGCTGGGGTTGGGGAAGGGCTTGGGTCGCACCAGGCTACAGCTTTGGTACGTTACCCTGTTCTGTGAGGTCTGCTCTTTTCTCCAGGTGTATGCTGTCTGGCGCAGTCCTCTTTCCTGTTGGTCTTTCAGGATTAGTTGTATTAATTATATTTTCATATTATATGTGGTTTTAGGAGAAAGCCTGTGTCTTACCTCTCACACCGCCATCTTTAATCCCTTCTGCCTCTAGCTGACATTTCTTAAACGTTTAGTATACGCCAGGCTGGACTGGGCATATTAGATTATTTATTCCATTTAAACTATCCAGCCCTCCTGATGCAGGTATTTTTCTATCTCTATAGACTGATGAGAAAACTGAGGTTTGGAGAAGTTAAGCACCTTGCCAGAGATCTTCAATTTACTCAACAAGTAGTTATAAGCACCTCCTGCAAGTTCTTTCCAAGTGCTGGGACATACAGCTCAAAGTCGCAGGGTCGTGCTTTGAACCCTGCACTGCATCCCAGAAGCCAGCACTTGTAGCCGCTATGATGAATTGCATGTCAGGAGACAGAGGAAGAGGAAAGAAAGGAAGAGACTCACCCCAGAGCAGCAATCTCCTCCTTCTGGAAGTGTGTAGTCAGAGCCGGGTGAGCACATGCAGAAGCCTGTGAGGGCTAGGCCATAGGACCTGAGGTGAGGAACAGTCAGCTTCCAAATCCCCCCATTATGGGTTGAGTCATGACCCCCACTCCGAAAAGATATGTTGAAGTCTTAATTTCAGGTTCCTGTGAATGTGATCTTATTTGGAAATCAGTCTTTACAGATGTAATCGAGTTAAGGTGAGGTCATTAGGGTGGGCCCTAATACAATGGTGTCCTTTTAAGAAGAGGGAAGACAAGATACTAGAGGCACACAGGGGAACAGCACATGATGAGAAAGCAGAGACTGGAGTGATGCCTCTAGAAGGCCTTGGAAGAGGCACCATGCAGGTAGGGGGTCCCTGAAGCATAAGCTTCTTTAACTTCACGGAACCTCTGCCTGAAAAAAAAATCTAGAAACCATAAAGGAAAATGTTGGATTTGTCTTTTAATCTGTGTGGCTCAAAATAAAGGACAAGATAAGAAAAATATTTGCAATACTCACAATAAAAGATTAACCACAAAAAACTCCTAAATAGGAAAAAAGGCTTTCTTGAGCTCTGTGTGCCTGGTCCATGGCATACATTACTGCATTTGATTATCAGAACAATCCTGAGATGGAGACATTGTCATCCCAATTTAAATAGTAGAAAACTGAGACTAAGGAGATGAAAATTGCATTCAAATAAAATTACCATCCAAAGTCACATCGTCTGTCACTGGAAGAGCTAGAATTCAGTTTGTGTAACTCTAGAGCTCTGTAGGGACCAAGAGCAGGCCTCTCCAAGATGTGCCACTTAGGTATGCAGATTATTTTGAGCTGAAAACCATAAGCTCAAAAGATTCAAGAAGATACTTCAACTTCCTTTCCCCACCCACAACTGAATAAAAACAATTTAGATGGAGGAACTGCTACAGGAGGAGAGCAGTCCCCATAGAGAACTACATTATAATGTAAACTAAGGGTGACAGACAGAAAGGAATGTGACATAGACTTAAAATTCCTCCCTGTGCCCCACTGTTTCTGTGTGGCCCACTGTAGCTCCAGGCCGGAGGGGGTTCCCAGCTCCAGGAAAGTTCACTCTGGATTCAGTGAGATCGAAAAATGACAATGAAAAGTTTGGGAGTAAAAGTGTTTATACCAAGTTTTTTTCTCATGGACAGGGTGAGTGCTAAAATCACATCCACATCCAGCAAGCCTGCAATTCCCCTCAGCCTCCGCCCATGCCAGCCGGGCCTCTCCACTGGGCAGAGCACAGGGTGGAGCTCTTTATACAGCAACACAGGCAATAATGGCTTACTGCTAACATGTGTGCGAGCATGCACATACACTGTAGGCCAAGTATTACATCATTGCACGTGCACAGGGGGTGAGCAGATTAGGATCAGGTGAGGATCCTGGACATGGAACTTCCATTTTCCTACACCCATCAAGTATTTGTTTACCAAACATTTATTCTTTTCATATTCCTTTTCCTTTGAAGTCTCAGATCCCTACCCACTTCTCCTTGGTTCAGAAGACATATATACCTCATTCTCCCTGTCTTTGGAACCCATCCCTATGGCTTTCCCACTGGTATGCAATTAAGCTTTGCTTTTCCTCCTGTCAATCTGTCTCATGTCAGTTTGATTATTAGACCAGCTGGAACCTTGAAGGTAGACAAAGGCTCATATATTTTCTGTTAGATATGGTCAAAATTGGAGAGGACTTCCAAAGGTGGGGAAAATAAAACATGGCAACCCATACCATAGATCCCAGCACAGTTTTTTATCCCCAAATTACCCCCAAAAGAGGCAGTGGCCTTACACTTTAGCTCTAACCACGTTTTCAATTACAGAAGGCCCTCTTAATCACTTTTTTTTGCACACAGATGTACTGTTTGGCGATGACACATTAACCTGAAATAGTCCAACCAATGCTAGTTTCTGATGTTTATGGAGGCCCTCTGCTGGGATTGGTGTAAAAAAAAACAAAAAATTAAAAAAACAGAGAAATTTAACTCAGATTTAATAATTATTTCTGAGGACATGATCACATGATTGAAAAAGCAAAAGTTTAAAAAAAGCATTTTAAGGATGGCTTAAAAAGTCAGTACACTAAATGGAGATGGAAAATACCACTTACAGGACAATCAGAAAACAAATGTCCTAGTGTGATGCAAATGGGCACTTGTAGTTGTGGGTTACATTTCAGCCAAGCAAATTGTCAGGCCTGGATTTCATGTGATGCCATGGAAAGGAAGGTAATGTTCTCTTGAAAACCGTGTTACATAGTTTGGAAAAGGCTGAAGACCAACATCCCAAAGATTTTGTGATGAATTTAACATTTTATGAAATGTGGAGAAAAACACTAGTTCTTAATCGATGTTTTACATAATATGAGTCTTAAATGTTTGTAATTAAGTTAATAAATATTATTAATAGACATTAAACTATTTCACCTACATTCCAGAAATTTATAAACTTAAGTCAGTTAAAACCCTTTGGGGCAGTGAGAGAACCTTTATAGTGGGAATGCAATATTATACTTGGGCATATGTGATATTTGGGGCTCAAAACACAATTTTTGCTTTATTTGTGTAAATGATGATCAGTGCATATTAAGGCCCCCGTGTAATGTAGACATTGCAGTGTCTAACCACACTGCTTTAAAAAAACACAACATCTACAATATGCCATTGAAACACGAGGTTGCATACACATGCCTCATACTCCAGCAGGGCCCTAGAGAAGGGGCACCCTAGCCTCATGTTCTGGGAATGACCTTGCTCTAGTAGTTATGCCCTCTCCCCCAGAAAGGATGTGTGGGTTACTGGAACTGCAGGAGACAGTACCTGCCAGTGGCCCCACTCTATGTAGTTTAAACTGTTAGCCGTCTTCTCATCATGCCACTGACACCTCTGTGCACCAGAGGCTAGAGGGCCCCTGGTCATCCATCCTGGACCCTCACCCCTGAACTTCCCCATACATCTGCTACTCTGTCCCAATTCCCCACCCTCTGATCTCTTGAGGCCTTCCCCCACCCCCTCAGGGGCCCATGGTCTATCATCAGCAAATGTTCCTATGTCCTCACATCTCTCTCTGAACATTCCTGTCACTTTCCAGCTCTGAAGGAAACTTGGCTGTCCGCTTGTTGTCAGGCAGCTGTGTCTGGAGAGGTTTACCCTGTGCACTAGGTGAAACCTTGACCTAGAAGGGGAAGGGTTCTTGACTCTGAGAACGAATTCTAAAACAAGTCGATGAGTGTAGGTAAGGAAGGAATTCATTAAAGTGAGAGTAGCAGCAAATGGCAGCAGCTGTGCAGGCAGCAGAGCACAAGGAAGAGCAGAGGGAGGAAAGGGAAGCTCACTGAACTCCTGCTCAACATAGAGCAGATCCCTTGCCAACTCCTGAAGCCAGGGTCACCTGGCCTCCAGCGTCCGCTTGAATCTGCACAGCATGGGAACTAAGCCCCTACCACCTCAGGATTTGGGGGAGCTGCAGAGCACTGGATGGAATGAGATTACGTTCTGAGAACTTACCCAAGGTGAAGAAAGATTTTGGGGCAGGCAGCTAAAGAGCATGATCATACAGCTGCAGTCCTGTCTGAGTTACCCAGGCAACGTGAACTGGCAAGCTTAAATCAGAGATCTCAGTAGCCCCTCCCTACTTGTCTGAGTAGGATAGAGGGAGTAAAGACTTGAGAGAGCTTAAGTCTAGAAAACTGAATGAAATAACAAAGTAACAAAAATGCTTACTACTGGGAAAAGGGGTTTCTTATTCATCTCCCTAGTTGAGCAGAGAGAAGGCCTTAAGACAAAGCACACACTCTAAGAAAGGGGGAATGTGGGCAACCTCAGAGAAGAGGTATGCTTAAAGGCTTAGGATTCTATCTTTTAAGGATTTCAAGAATGGGGCAAAGGGCCAGGGGGTGTAGGTGCAACATGTGATCTCATAATGTCTACTTCCAGTGAGAGATGTTATGTCATCGTAAGATAAACTCAACACAAGGAATTAATTGATCCTGTTCTCCAAGATAGTGGTTACCCTCAAGCAGTGGAAACATACCATTTAGGACTACTTGCCCTGCTTTAAGATAGGGTAGGTTATTGGCTGATTACTATAAAATATGTTAGGAATCTTACCTCCTAACTCCCTGGTTTTTAAAATGGAACCTTACCCTTAAGATGGAGTCCCTCGTTCTTATTATCCTGTTTATATCTTGGCATTTTCATCATAGGCAGGAAATTAATCATGACGCTTGTCCCATGTCCTTCCTCCACCTCATCCTGATGCCATCACTTCCCCTACTGTCTTCCTTATCATGACAGTGGCCTGAGCCAGGCTCCACCTGGCTTCCCACCAGTGCTTGCCAGCCACTTCTGCTGTCCTTTCTTCCAAAGACTCAGTCAGATCTTTTGAAGTTTGTGCCATCAGACTTTACTGCCTCCCTGGTATGCTTACTTTCTTGCTCTTCAAAATAACTATTTCAGATCTTCTCTTTCACTAAGTTTTCTCTGACTCTCCCCTCCTCTTTCTCCATCTCTCTATACCCTTGCCAGACCCTTCAGCCCCAATGAAAAAAAATTTTGAGTGTTCCCCCAGCACAGAGGGATTGAGTAGCAAGTACAACCTCACTACTCAAAGTGTTATCTCTGGACTAGTATTACTGGGAGCTTAGAATTGCACAACACCTTGTCCCACGTTGGACCTACTGGATCAGAATCCCCAGGTGATTTATTAGTCCATTAAAGTTTGAGGAGCCCTGGTCCAGTCTGATATAGGCCCCCTTACTAACCACCAAGGATTGTACTGCATCCCCCAGTATAACAGCCTGGGACTCTGCATCTACTTCACTGAGAGTGATTCTATCCTCCCATATCTTCCTACATTGAAAGTACTGACTTGAATTGCCTCAATGCATGACTTCCCTCCTTTTACTATGGATGAGGGGTTCTAGATCTTTCAAGAGGCCAAACTCTCTTCCTGTTCTTGGACTCCATTGGGACGAAATAACAGTATGGCACTTGCTGTCCTTTCCACAGGGAACAAGGGGCCACTGGCCACAACACAACTGTCACTGGGAATCAGTGCCAACTCAAATGACAACAGATCTTCAAAGCTGCCTTGAATAGGGGTTATGGACAAGATCAGCTGTTTGCAGTGTGATTCCAGCAGGAAGAGTCCCTGAGTTTTCTTGGAGAATCAGAAGGGTGGAAACACAATTTGTGTAAACCATTAAAAATAAAGATGTGCATCATTCCAATGCCAGAGTTCAGACTCAATTGACAAGAGGATTACAGGGGCTGCAGCAAGGTTTTGACATCCTCTCAACCAGCCCTAGCATTTGTCCCTCACTCAACTGCTTGCAGCCAAGAAATGTGGTGATGTGCCCTTCTCCCACCTCCTTGGCCTGGGAAGGTTCCTTCACATAGCTTCAGCTGCCACTCCAAGCTGGACGCAGGAGGAGAGATAAGCAAGGAGCATGCCTGCACACAAGCACAGATGCACACTTGGGGCCAGGACAGTCCAGCAGCAGGCTGAGGCAGGAAATGAAGTCTCCACTTCTTTCCAGTTAAGGAAATTAGAGCACCACCTCCCAGTGGAGAAATCAAAGCAGCATTGTTTCAAAGAACAAAGAGGCCGCGAGAGAACAAAGGTTTGGCATTGGGCCCTCTCAGGAGAGGGTGCTGTCACCGACACTTTACCCCGCTCAGGTGAGTCTAGCTTGCCTGAAACTACAGACCAATTTGCAGGTTGGTTTATTAGGATCCTGCTCAAGAGCAGTGATCTTCCAGTAGTTTGACTAACACTCAGTGCCTTCACAGTTGTTAAAAGAAAGAACAAAATTTGGTGAGCAGTAAGAACAGTTTCTATGAAGCAGCAATTTACAATTTAGAGCCACAGAGCAGATCTGGCAGTGCACTTGCGGGTGGCCCCCAGCTATGTGAAAAGGCGTGAACTCAGAACAGATTGTTAGGTAGAAAGATAGACTAGAGCGGCAGGGGAAAGGGAAAATAAGGTTCAAGGGAAAAAACTACCCAAACTCTGCCCAGGTAGGGGGCTCCATGTGAAGACAGCAAAGGCTTTGCAGGGAGATAATTTCTTGACTCTTGGGACCAGGCCACACAGGTCCCAGCCAAGTCCCAACCTGGGCACCATGGAACAAAACTAAGGACCACTCAAGCCACACATCCTCATAATCTCATTACAATTAAATTGCAGTTTTGCTCCCCGCCGTGGGCTTTTTTTATGTGCATTTTGGTAATAGACATGCACTCCAAGAGGAATGGGTGTCTAACCAGAGCTGTCAATCGAATGACCTCACCCTGTCAAAGAAGTGCCTCCTGGCTAGGTTGTGATAAACACACCTTCCCCTAAAAGTTTGGGGCTTTTGTTTACCTTGACTGGTCTGCTCCTCCCTTGGAGTGTATTCAAATGAAACTTTCATTCTGCTTCACTACTGTGTCTGTGCCTTTCAATTCTTTGTTGCCGCAGAGGCAAGAAACTAGAACTCAACCAGTAACAAAATGGCTGCCACTGGCAGTCTAAGTGATTCCAACAAAATGAATTTGCTAAAACCCATTGTAGGAGCTACCAGAGGCCTCAGAGCAGACAGTCCAGTCCCTTCTGCAACCTCCATTTTTAGATAAGAAACTCAATTTTAATAACAAAATATAAATTAGAACCTGCGTCTTATGCTTGGCCCCTGTAGAAGTAGATGAAGAAGCTCTAATCCCTGTCCTTGACTGAGTTCATTGTCCCGTGGGGACACATGACCAGATCATTTTGCTCGATAGTCTGGTGTCAGCCAGGACAGAGGGAGGAGACCACTTTCTATAGGAGCACACGACAATAGGTAATGTTCAAATTATAAGCCTAAAACATCAGAAGAGGGTTAAATACCTCACTCAACACTATCATATGTGGGAATGGAAGGGGGTGAAACTGAGAAAGGAGACACGGAAAGCCTCTGATGGGGTAAAGGGATTAGATTATTTGCATGTGGATTATTATATATTCTTCTATAGCATGATAAAAACAATGCATGAAGCTGAGTCTGACAATACTGATCTTCTGATTGAACTGTATCTTCTGTTCCCCAATCCAATCCACAGTCCAGGATACAATAATCTTTCCTTCTTGTTAAGTCAGGTTGAAACACTGATTTCTGTGGTTTGTCACCAAAAACATCCTGATTGCAAAGGGCTATAGAATGCAGCATTTCCCTAACTTATTTGGATATGGAACTCTTTTTAAAGGAGTATCTTTTGGGACTATGTTTCATGGAAAACAGTCTGGGGAACACACTGGCTTAGAAATCTACTTAGAAGATAGAATTGACAAGAAGGTGAATTCACAAACTTAGTGATTTCTGGATAAGATACTTGAAAATCCAGCCCTGATGTCTTTCACCTAACAAGTATTCTCTTCACTATTTTAGCTGAGGACTGTATGCACAAAAAAGACAAAATCCCTGTCTTCCTGGAATCAATTGACTATGTTAAGGAAAATGCATAAAAAGTTGAAATATTTTCCAAAATTCAGTATTTGCAAAGTGAAAAATATTGCAAGAACATGTTTGCTGTAGTAAGCAGAATAAAGAAAAGCAAAAAGCAAGAACAAACACATATATTTCATGAGCAAAAAAACAGAATTTATCTGTATCTATGAAAAAATATGGCCTGAAACCACAGACATGTTTTCCAATTACTTGAAACAGAAAGACCTCAGGTTACTAACGCAGTTGAGGTAGACTACTCCGTTTATTCTCTGCCGTGACCCTGGACTGTGTAACTTAAAAGGATCTTGGAACAACCACATTTTATAGATAGGGTAACTGAGGCTGAAAAGTGAAGCGTTTTGTCACATCAGTGTGTCACAACAGGGCAGCCTTCCTATTGCCAGGATGCAAAGTGAAGTACTGGTATAGGCTGCAGGCTGTTGATTGGCTCCACCAAACCACTGACATCTAGTTAACTTGATTTGCCTGTAGCGAGTACCCTTCTCCACGTTCCAATGCTCTGTAGTGGGCATCACCACTGACCGGTACTACTCTAACATACCCAAAAGACTAGAGCATCAGAAACTACCTTTAGGAAAAAACTTTACTGGCTTATGCTCCAAATTCTAGTTTTAGGACCCAATATTGGTTTCCTTTAAAAGGTCTTTCTTGCTTCTATGGTTACTTTACTCTCCCAGGGAGAAAACTGTTCATCAATGGAATCAAAACAAGGGATACCTAAGCTCCAGGAAAGTCATTTTCCTGGAGACTAAAAATTTTTTCTCAAGAGGAACTGGGAAAAGAAGAATTTTTGAAAGGTTGACCTACGAAAGAGTAACTGACCTAGCCCCCACTTGGCCTAGACAAGGCCCAGTGAGCTTGGTGAACAAGTGCCAGACCTTCAGAACCGATCTGAGCACAGGGAGGACTTCACTGGGAATCTGTCCCATGCTCATCAACTTGCCTTCATAATCCTCACAACAGTCCTGAGTTAGGTGTAGTCTCCTGCTGTAACAGAGTTCAGTTGCCCACTTAGGAAACCTCTTGTTAGTAAAGACAGTCATTTCAGCAGAGGAAGTGATTTAGTGTCAAAGAGTCAGAATAACAAAGTGTTTTTTCTTGCCTAAATTTAAGCAAAATTTATTTCAAAGATTAATAGCTCTAATTATGGTTGAGGCACTTGGTATATAATACCTTGGTCTAGGGCCTAGATATGAATGAACATGAAAGCCACTGCAAATCACGTTCTCTAATTGTGATAGGCCCAACTGAGGCTTTCAAAACGTTCAGGGTAGTAGCAGCTTGTTTCAGACGGGGAAAGTGGCCTACCGGGAGGTAACTAGCCCAAGGTCACATGGTTCGTAGGTGTCACACAGGGAGATTCTGTTCCAGGGCTCCCGGCCTTGCAGTATCTGCTCTTAGCCGGCCGACCCTCGCTGCCTCCTGACGCGGTTCCACTAAGGGGAATGCGTCTGAGGTTCCGCTTCAAGATGGCCGCTCGGGACGATCCCGAGCTTCCCGCCTCCCACCGACACAAAACAGCTGCATATGGAACAATTTCCTCTGGGAAAAAACCTTAAAACTAGAGGAATGACTATTCACAACAGGCAAATGAGGAAAAAAAAACTACATGGAAGCAGGTAGGAAGGCTGACGCAACCTCCCCATAACACGCCCCCCCAGCCCCCAGGCCCTGCGCAGCGGCCCGCCACCGGGAGGGAACTCCAGACCCGGAGAGGGGCGACGGCTTGTAACGTCCCTGGAGCGCCCAACTTTTAGGGCCTGCATCTGAGAGACGAGCCCCCAAAACACCTAGCTTACAAAACCAACAGGGCTCGTGCCCAAGCAGACGCGTGGGGCTGTGGCGAACTGAGGACCAGCTCTTAAAGGACGTGCACGTAGATTCACTCACCGCAGGGCCTGGAGAAGCAGCAGCCTTGGAAAAGCGCCCAGACTTCCGAGAGCCGCTCATTTACCGATTATAAAGCGCGGACTGAGGGGCAGGGCCTGCTGGGATACCCCCGGGTGGGGAGGCTGGTGGGCGCCATCTTCCTGGCTCTCTGGGTCTTGCTACAGCCGCGGGTACCGTGGCGTTCCACTCTGGGCCCCCCTTCCCTTGGGCGCCATCTTCACGCTCACTCATTGCGTTGATAACGGTGGTGGGTGCTATCGGTTTTTCTTTTTCTTCTCTTTCTTCGGCGGACGCCGCCCCCACCTGTCACGCTTCCGCCTGGCTGGGCACTTCCCCCAGCTGTACTCCAGAGGGCCTGGACCTCACGTTCTATGTAACACAGTGGACAACGCAGGGAGAAAGGAGACAGAAGACCTAGACTATAGCTTGAACCTCACCTCTGGTAGCGGCATGAACTTTGTAATCTCAGAGCTTTTACCTTTCAAAGGAGGATATACACCTTGCCGCCATTAGTCTAGTTCCTAGAGCCGCACAGGTGACCCCCACCGCTTTCAACACCCTCCCTTAACTCTCCACGTGGTCAGTCCTTCAGGAGACCTTGCCTCAATTTCGTCCTCCCTTGTGCTCCCACAACCTGTGCAAACATTATCCTATTTTTCACACCATGGAGACAGTGAACGTATCTCCTCCATTAGATTCTGGAGGGCAAGAAAGACATTTTGTCTCCACATTCTCAATGCCTAATCTAATGCATTTAATACTTCACCAAATTAATTGCAGCTCTTTTACACTAGTGCTACATTAAAATACTCTTGTTAACCACTGAATATTTGAAAATAAAAATATTAGTCTTAGTTTTCTTGTATCTTCAAAAAAGCCACAAATCTACAAAGAATTAACAAAGGTTTTGAGTAAACAAACTTTGGCTCAATTCAGGCTCTTCCAAATATTTGCATAGTTTATGTTAAATCTTCATATGAAATTGAACCAAATAAAAATGACTACAAAATTACCCATAAAAGTTGGTAAAAGAAGTTTATTATGTGGCATAGGTAGGTCTTTGAATTCTAGTGACAGAAAAGCACTTTTCCACTCTAACTCAATCTAACAAATTATATATTTGATTTTATCTACGTGGCTGCAGTATCACTACTGAAGAAAACCTTCCTTTCATTTGTACTTTGGTGCAATTATACAGTAGATACCTCTTCCTCCAGAAAATAAAAATATTCTTGATCTAAATTTAAAATGAAACAGACATTAATTCCAAGTTTCTTGCACCACTTGGTAAAAGATTGCAATAAAAATAAAAACAGTATGCCGCTTAACGAGACATCTGCTATAGTTTCAGTCAAACCTCTGCAGGAATGATTTACCAGCTGGCTTCATCTGTACTGCAGTTTTCACACATGACAGGCGGAGCTGTACCATAATGAAGGGTAGTCACATTCTTCATTTGCTCAAGGGACTCAAATATTGGACTCTAGCATGGGAAATGTCTCTTGGGGCTTAGTAATATACAAATGAATAGAAAAAAAATTGCCTTAGGAAAAATTTCACAATTGTTTGACTAAACAACTGAAACGTTTTTATCACAGCTTTCATATATTAAAAAAGTTTCCTCCAGAGATGACGCTTATTTCTGAAATAAACCCTAGTCACTATCATCCGATCCACGTTCTGAGCCTCGATCCGAGGCCTCGTTGTTGGAGCCCTCTGGTTCTGATTCATTTCCAGAGCCTCGGCCAGAACCCTCATTATCAGACGCTCTCTCTGAATCGCGATCTGACTCGGCACTTGGAGAAGCTGGGCGGGAGTCCACCTCAGAGCCTCCGGAGCGGCTTCTACCGGACTGCACAGATTCATTGTCAGACTGTTCGGAGCCCGAGGGCCTGCTCTTTTTGGCTGGCTGGTCACTGTCTGAATCCTCGTCTGACCGCTGTCTTTGGGGCCTGCGGGGACTGCCGGCCTCACTGCCAGACCTGTGCTGGTTCTCGTCAGAATCACTCTCAGAAGAGGTGTGCTGGTTCCGCGGGTCCCCCTCGTCTGAGTCGCTGTTGCTGTTGCGGGGATGTCTGCCAAAGACAAGCACTGGTTAGCCTCCAGGGCTCAGGCCGGTGGGGGCCCTGACAAGCAGAGAATGGGCTTTTGAAAAATGAGGGCATTTGATGTTCTACTGTTTTTATCTGGATGGCGTTCACAGAGGTGTTCATTTTGTGATACTTATTTTGTGTACTTTATGTAAATGTATAAAACAAGGATAAAAAAGGAAAAAAGAATGAGGCACTTTGGTGGGCAGACAGCAGGTAACAGTGAAGAATGACTCTCACTGGGTTCTATCAGGTACCTTTCATCAGAATGAAATATTTCTCAACATCATCTCTAAAATTATGAAAAGAAAGGTATGCATTTGTTTATCTTTATACACAAGTTCATAGCAGCAGAGGTGAAACCCAGGATCTCACCTGGCTATACAGATTTTGAAAAATTAACCCTCTCCCAGGCTGGATGAGTGGGACACTTCCCTGTCCGATTACCGTCTGTGCTATCAGGTACCTGAAGAGCAAAGTCACCATTCCTATCCTGGGACTGCCCCAGCACTAGGGCCCTCCACTATGACTAGACTTACCCAAGATGGGAAGCTGGGGCTAAAGGGTTCTGCTGCTTGTTTACTTTTGCTCGAGTTCCCCCTACTTATCAGTTGCTATGTTAAAGGTAAGGGACTTATGCTTATGCTTGGAATGGTGGTGGCATCCAGGGAATTTTGGCTTCCTGGAGGCTCTGGAGCAAACATTCCCTTTACCGCCGTGGCAGCTGCTCACCCCCACAGAGTTTTGGAGAAGAGGAAACACTTCTCTGCTGGCATATTTCTCAGTTTGGATTTACATGGCAATATTAGAAGAAAGGAATATTAAATCCTATGGGGTTCAGTCTACTAAGGGTGAAGGAGGTGAAATATATTGCTCCCTGCAGAAATGAAAACATCTTTGCAGATTGAAGAAAGGCTCCTTGTGCCCACATCTGAAAGAAGAAACCTCGACACATTATGGAACTCAGGTCACTGAGAGAACCTGCAGAGTGACTAGGAAGAAGACACTGTATGTTCATCCTGTATATATACCAAAGGCCAGCAGGCCCCCAGTGCCGTATGCGCTCCATCTACCTGGCCAAATAAGCAAATGTGTCATGATGGTCAGGACAAAGTTTAACGGAGGCAAGTGGCTCAAATCAACTTAATCAACTTGGCCTTGACCTCAGGTGTAGGTTGGCGGCAGCTCAGCCTCTCACACTGAACTTTCTGCCTACACATTTAACAGTGTTCATTCTAAAACCACATGTTTCATGGCTCCGCTCAGGCATGGCTCTAGCCAATGGCCCAGGGCAAGGCTGTGGGCAAGAGCAAGCAGCACTCTCAGGAGGAGTCCAAATCTGTATCAGCCAATGTCTTCAGGGAAAATCAGACTGCAGGTCTTTACAAATGGTTCCCTACAGACCTCTACCCTCCAAGGTCAGCTCCCCCAGCACCCTTAGCCTCCTCAACATGCTAACCTCTCACCTCTGCCTCTTCTCTAACCAACCAGGAGTCTATTCTTCTAAGACTCAACTCAAAAAGCCTATTTTTTTTTTTATAGAAACATCTCTGACAACATCCCCTACCACTCCAACTCCAGATTAGGTGTGATCCCTAGACAGCAATAAAGGAAAAACTTAGTGATAACACTTATGCCACTATAATGTTTATCCATTATTCTCCACTACCTCTGAAGCATAACATCCCCAGAGGCATGCTCTATGTCTGTCTTCTGTATCCCAGCACTTAGCACACACACTCACAGATGTTCCAAAGTCTGTTGAATGAGTGAATGAAACAGCCTAGGAAGAACATGGTGTGGTATAGATTAGGAGTCCTAGTCTAGGAATCCAAATTAGAAGGGGGGGCACCTCAAGCTTGAGGGGCAAGTTTAGGACAAGGGAGGGAAAGGTCAAGAAAGTCCCTATCTCCATGTGGCCAGAATCAGGCAACCCACTCATCATAGTGTGTAGTGTAGCAGAATGATATACTGCATTTAGGAGGATGTCACCTGGGAAATTTCAGCTAATATCCATGAAAAAAATGAGATTTCAAAACAGGTTTTCTTCTCTGAGGGACTAGCACACAGTAGGACAAAATGAAAGGGTTAGAGTAAGATAAGTCAAGGTTTCTTCCAGCTTTACAGTTCTAAGAAGCTGAGCAAAACCATGGCACAGTGACAGCTCTCCGTTACCTTTCATCAGAGAATATACCAAGGAAAAAATTCCTACCCTTCATCAGCAATTTTAAGTTTATCCTCATCTGAAGAATCATCACTGGATGATATTATGGCTTTGGACTTTATTTTTCCCTTCATTGAAGGAGGCAGACGCTCTGGCTTGGGCTAAAGAAAGAAGATAAACAACAGATCAGTCAAGACTCTCACATTAGAACATCTTGTTAAACTGGGTTTGTACTGTAGTGATACAATCAAACAGCAACCAATAAACAAGCCTCTGTGCTTGAAGAAACTGCAGAGAGAGAAAGCATGCTAATGTCCTGCAACCCTTATGCCTACAGGGGACAGAAAACCGAGTATTATGAACTTACAGCCTTCTTCTTCTCTGCTCTTGATGGACGGCGCTTTTTCATTTTGGGGCCATTTTCTGTCTCATCATCATCAGATACTTCTTCTCCCTTCGGAGGTCTTAAGTAGTGAACACCAAGAGAAAGTCAGGATTCACTCATGCCTATAAAGTCTAAGACTACTTTGCATCAAAACATTATCCATTCTGAACACACTTCTCTGAGTGCTGTCCTTGACCACAGCAGGCACTCCTCAATGGCAGAGGCCATAACTTACCCTTGCTGCACGTGGCTCAGTAGTCTGTAAAAAGCATGTATTTGTGCCACGTCTGCCAACTAATTTATCCACTGTTGAGCTCCTTATTATCTAAAATAAGCTTGAATCTTCCACTTGGTGGAGTGATAAAGGATGTGAGGAAAGACCAGACTCCAGACCTCAACATCTTTCCCCTCCTTCTTCCTTCCCAACTGCTCACTCTAGACTTGCTCATGTCCTAGCACAGCTTCAGCTCCACAGGTCTGTGTTTGAATGAATTCATCAGGTTCTTTCCCAAGAATAGTCAGCCAAGGGAAGGGAAGAACAAGTCTAGGTAAGGTAGCCAATTGGAGGTTCTTGGACAAGGAAGCACCAGGAGAGAGGAAAGGGATAGCTTAGGGGCACCTCCAGGTGAGGCATGGGCCTGGCACCACATATCTTAACAGCTGATGGCACTGGGAAGATAAAAACACCCTTCTTTCACACTAATTAACATTTTATATGTCCAGGAAAACTATGAGGGGGGCATCACAATTACCATTTCACAGAGGGGACACTGAGGCTTGGTAAACTTTCTAAGACTGCACATGGTAATAGTAGGGACGCACCAGGCTTTCTTAATCTAACTTGCATACATTTTCCAATTAATATTACAAAAAGGCATAAGAAGGGCAGTTATGACTAACGTATAGCTCTCAGAAGGCAAGCTGGGGAGGTATGTAGGGATTCCAAGTACTCGGGATTTTGTACTGGAGTCTATTTTAGGACTAAAACAGGAAGTGGGGGAACAAAAGGCTTCACTGTCTCGGAAGATCAAGTGATTATCAGGTATTCTCGAATTCTAACTGTAAGAAAGATTCAGAAGGCAAAAGGTCTTCTGCCACCTTTATAAGGTTATTTAAAACACATTAATGATAATACCTTCTCCTCTTCTTCTTCTTTCTTTCACCACTCTCCTCTTCTTCACCTTCTTGTTCACTTCCACTGCCCTTCCTTCTCTTCTTCTTTTTGGATATAGGCAGGTCATCATCGGTGTCGTCATTGACAAACTCATCAAACTCCCCTCCCTTCTTAGAACGCTGAAATCCAAACAGGCTACAGTCAGTTCTTTCCTGCCTGGGGAAATGTGGCTGGAATGCTATGGTAGAGAGAGAGGCCTTATCCTATCATCTGACAAACAAAGGATGTTTTACCAAGTCACAGAGAAGAAGTGTTTGGTGAGGCCCATATTTTAAAGACTTCTAATTGGGATGAATGTCTCAAGTGGGAAAGCCAGCAACTACTTAGGTCACTACAAGTTAAAATGTACCGAGCTAACACTGGAATGCATTTTTAAACACTGGATACCATTTAAAGCTCTCTGTTGGAAGACTGTCTCTCAACAAAGGAGGAAGACAAATCTAAGGACTAAGTACTGAGAATATAGCCAATTATCTCCATTTCTGAAAGTCAAGACAGACTGGCGCCATCAGTGTTGGTAGGAGCTGTATCTTACCCGTCCACCACCACCACCTCTCTTCTTTTCTTTTGCTGCTTCAGTCTCTCCAGTAAACATAAGGATATTTTTGGTCTTCTCTACATACTGGGCCCGCTGTTCCAGAAGTTTCTTTTGCTCTTCCTTTTCTCGAAGACGTTTTTCTTCCTATGAGGTAAAAAGTGTAGGAAAATACTTCAACAGAATGTTCTTAGGATGAAAAAAATCATAGCTACCATCAGAAAGGATTTTTTTAACATACAAAGTATGTAAAGACACATAATTCTCTAATTCTAGTATAACAAAAAACACAGTACCTGTTCTTTAAGAAGTTTCTGCCTTAGCAGTTCTTTTTCTTGCTCTTGTTTGGCCCGCAGCTCCCTCTCTTCTTCATCCTGTTTGCGTGCCCGGGCCACATGGTATTGGGCCTGGCTCAGCAAGTCAGAACATTGTCTAGGACAGTTCAGATTTAGAGAAATATGAATGCAGCTGGTATATTTTTTTGTTTAAAACCTCAAAGCATCTATTTTTCTTACACAAATGAAAAAGTCTGAAGCAGGACCATTAGCTGATATTTATGAGAAGACTTAATTAGTAAGTTTCTCATAAGCCAATATTGTCAACTACATTAAGTTTCCAAAGCATAAAAGTTTTCCCAAAGCACAGCTAAAAAGATTTCCAACGTTATCTTTACACGTGACTCAAAGAGTCAGGAATCATATTTTGATTCTGGTGACATAGGTGATATTAAGTGAAACAGATAGAAAAGAATTTTCCTACATAAGCACTTGCACTAAATCAGTTCTGCCATATTTCCTGAAAGGATCCTTAGGAAAAAGCCTTGGTCCAGGTTAAGGAATCCCAGAGAGGTGTGTGAAAGACTGATCCCAGGAAGGCCAGTAACCTGTTCACTACTGTGTCACTCTCTCAGCCCATATGGATATCACTGACTTACCCAAAGTCACCTTCTAAAGTAGTTAACATTACCTGGCTTCTGTAGCTGCAAGGGCCAAATCAAATCTCATTTTATCTCCCACTTTACTCAAGTAACTGAAGTATCTAAACAGAATGAGAAAATAAAATACCTTACTTGAAAAAAAATTCTAATGAAATAGGCCCTTTAGATTTTAATCTGTTCTACAAAAATAGTCTGAGAAAAGGCTTACATATTGACTGACTTGCATGAATATATTTAATACTCAAAGGGCTATCATCTCAATAGGAAAATTATATATGCAACTCATTTAAAAAAAGAATCTCATCAATATACTACTAAATACGTTGACTAAAAGACAAGCTCATTAAGATTTGCAGTTATAGTTAATGTTATCAGTAAATTCACAAATAACTAAAAATCAGTTCAAGCAATTAGTAGTTTAATTAGTACTAAACACTAAACTGACTAAATATGTCAGCATGGAGGTTAAGAGGCATAGGCCATGAAGGCACTTACACTCTATGGGCAAAGCAAGAAAGCTTAAACAAGAATTCAAATAAGGTTGGATAGAACCTGAAGAGGTGTCAGGTTTTAATTTTACCACACACTAATTACCAAGCAAATACTATAAAGTTCCATATTGAGCTGAGCTGAAAAAACCTATTTGATACTTAAGAGGAAAGGCCTTAATCATAGCTCAATGTAAGTCAATAAAAAGACACACTTGGATAACAAGTAAAACCAACATACGTAGAGTCTAAAATTTCAAGTAGGTAAGATGTTGAGTTATATTATTGTCAAATTAATGAAAAATCTAGGGGAAGCTTGCAAAGCTAGCCAGCCAGTCCTAGGGGTCAGCTACAAGATGCTTATAGAGCAGGATCCTGGGTATGGTCTGGTGCCACCTGGTGGCAGCTGTCTGCTTTGGCTTAAAAGTAGCGGGATTGATTCTAATACAGAATGATTCCCTTTAGAGGGAAGTGATTTTCAGCACCTCCTGAGACATATGGGTTTAAGGAAGCAGAGCACCTCAGAGGTTGTTTCTACAAAATCTTTACCTGTGTGCAAGCTCCAGTTCTTTCACAGCATTCAGTACTTCCTTCAGATTACTCTTTTCATCTTTCAGGACAGAGGTAGCTAATCTTTGCAGGACCAAGGCCACATTAAACATAAGAACTGTATCACTGGGTGCCACATGTCTAGCCTATTAAAAAAAAAGGCAAATCTTTCATATTTCTAATAACATGGAAAGGAATTTAGTCAAATAGAGGGTTAGGTATATGAACATGCACAAAACGGAATTTGAAAAAATACAAAACAGCATAGAACTGAATGAGAATAATAACAAGCTCTTTTTACCTTCAGCAAAGTCTGTTTGCATTCCTGTAACTTGCCACACTTGAAGAGGGCCCGAGCCAAATACAGCAAAACTTCAGTGTTCTGGTGCTTATAGAACTTTCTGAGGCAGTTTTCATACTATAATACAACAAAAAGTTAACTAAGATACAAGGATTAAATTATATTGTCATTTTGTAACAAATTTTCAAGTGATTTTAAAGCTGTATGAAAAGGTATTTTACCCTTTCAGTAGTTAATTTCAAAGAATAACTGAGTGACTTCTGACATTCACCAGGTTACATTTTCACAACATAGAAATCTAATCGTAAGAAAAAGTAGATACTCAAAATAATTGTTACATTTGAAATCTGGACCAACACTGAAAGGAGAAACAGACTGGAAGGCCTTTTTCATCTTTAGTAATACTATCTAGAATCAGCTTATTAACTAACAACTTACTAGAAGTCATACACTTGGATTCTATGGGTTATGCTCTCTGCCACCTTCCTTTTAGGATTGGTGGAATCTACTGGCAATGAGCATGAGAAATTGCACAGTTCTGTTTAACTTCTTGGTAAAACCAGTATAGCAACACTGGTATTAATTTTGCCATGAAATGTCACTTTTTTACCATAGAACATATCCTGTCATAGGAAAGAGCTTTTTCATAGAAGATGGCTAGAAAGGTTTCCCCTGAATACACTAGTCATTAATTTGTATTTTTAAAAGGCAACACTATTATTCTGCAGATCAGGAAATATACCTCCAAATACAACCTCTGAGGCTACTATATGCAATTTGGGCTTTGTAAGTGCTTTGACTAATGCCTTTCCAATATTCTGAATTCAATAATAACCACCTTTCTTAGAAAAAAATTAACCACTTCCCAGAGGCTGGACTGCTCTTGTCTTCTACTTTTGGTAAGGAGTTTTTTTTTTCTGACCATAGTATTTCCCATAGAGCCTTAGAGCCTTTTTACTTTTTAATATGTTACAGATGCTGAGTATGACTGTTATTTCAAGTTCAAGCACTCAACAAATAGGAAAAGTATAACAAAATCCTATAGTCATGAAAATTTATCCCCACAGAGCTTTTTTCTCTTTTTAAAATGTCATTTAGCCTTTCTGAAACTCAGGTCTCCTGTCTGAGAAATTAGAGGGTAAAATAAGCAAATGAATATTAAGTCCTATGATCTTCTGGGTACTTACTGTTTTGGCAGGTGTGTCAATGCCAAGTATGCTGCCAAGTATTTTTAATACTAGATCCTCACAAAATTCTATGAGATTAACTATCTGTATTTTAGAGACAGAGAAACTGGACCAGAGAGGATATCCTTTGCCTAAGCCATGCAACTAGTGGCGGAACCAGGATGTACATCTCTGTCTGGACATCAAAGACTGGCCTTAACATTATATAATTATAAATGTTCGAAGAGACACAGTATAACAAGAGGTAGCATGCAGCTTCATGACAGGGCTAGATAATTAAGAAAATACGTGCTTAACAAAGAACATGATACTAAAATATCTTGCATGGTAAGACATTACCATCTGAACGGCACTGATATATTGCTTTTGTTCCACATAGATGTGTGCTAGGTTCAACCACACATCACTGATATCTGCTGTTGCTTCTCTTACTTGGGCAAATACATCACGAGCTTCACGGAAATATCCTTTGTGGGCCAAAACAGCTCCTAAAATTATAAAAAGGCTCCCATTTAATAATTTTCTCATTGAGCCAGAAAAACTGAAAGTCCTGTTTTAAAATAGTTCATAAAACCTTTATTACATTTAGAGGGAAATTCTGATCTATATACATTCCTCCAAAAGCATTCATTTCACAAATCATTATGGATATGCAACTCTTATAATCACCTATGCCATTAGCAGCATACAGATTCTTCGCATCATTTCTGAGTACTTGTTTGTAGATGGCAAGGGCACGATCTTGATGACGCTTTTCCTACAAAAAGAAACAAACATTTTTTTTAATTCAAACTAGAATCAAACAACTATCACTTTTGTTTTAAAGAGACAAAAAGAAATTACCTTTTCTCGATCTCGAGTGGGCTGATGCAAAGTTTGGAGCCAGACATTGCCAAGGGCCAGCATAGAATAAGTGTCACTCTGTGTAGATGGTTGTTTTAATATCCTCTCAAATTTCTTTTGGCCTGGACCCCACTCTTGTTTCGCCAAATGAAGATTACCAATCAAAGACCAAGCATCTGGATGGTCCTGAAACACATATATAAAAAGAAGCAAAATCTGCAATTTGGATTCAGAGAGATCAATCATCTTTCCACGGTAACTGATTACTGAAGAGGTCTACAAGCTACATTTACAATGGCGTTTTTCAAACTCAGAGTTGAAAGAGATCAGTGAATTGTAAAATCAATTTACTGTGTAGTTATCAGCATAAGTGATGCAATGGAATAGAATGTGGTAAAAATCAGGGTGCTGTACATGGCAGAGAGAACATAACGATTTGCAAAACTTTCAGTTGTTCGCACACACACATGTATATGAGGCTATGATGGGAGATCTATTTCTTATGGTGGATCACCATCAAAAAGTGTAGATGACTCCTTTACAGACACACCTTATTTTGTTGTACTTTGCCTTACTGTGCTTTGCAAATACTGTGTTTTTACCAATTGAGGTTTGTGACAACCCTGTGTTGGGCAAGTCTATTGGCACCATTTCTCCAACAGGATTTACACTTCATGTCTCTGTGTCACATTTCAGTAATTCTTGTGATATTACAAATGTTTTCATTATTTTTGTACTTGTTACGGTGATCTGTGATCAGTGATGTTCAGCTGATGAACAGTTGATGACCACTGTAATTATTTTTGGGTGCCATGAACCATGCCTATATAAGATGGTAAACTTAATTGAGAAATGTTGCGTGTGTTCTGACTACTCTGCCAACCAGGTGTTCCCCCATCTCACTCTCTCTCCTCAGGTGTCCTTATTTCCTGAGACACAACACTGAAATTAGGTCAGTTAATCAAACTACAATGGCCTCTAAGTGTTCAAGTAAAAGGAATAGTTGCATGTTTCTCACTTTAAATCAAAAGCTAAAAATGACGGAACTTAAGACACTTGGAAAGCCGAAATAGGCTGAGAGCTAAGTTAGATAGGCTGAAACAGATGAGTTGTAAATGCAAAGGAAAAGTTCTAAAGGAAATGCTACTCCAGTGAACACATGAATGATAAGAAAGTGAAGCAGCCTTATTGCTGATAATGGAGGAAATTTCAGTGGTCTTGACATAAGATCAAACCAACCATGACATTCCGTTAAGCCAAAGCCTAATTCAGAACAAAGCCCTGCCTTCAATTCTATGAAGGCTGAGTGAGATAAGAAGGCTGCAGAAGCTAGCTAGTCTGGCTTCTGGAAAGAAGCCACCTACATAACATCAAAGTGCAAGGTGAAGCAGCAAGTACTGATGCAGAAGCTGCAGCAGGTTATCCAGATCTTCCTAAGATCATGAATGAAGGTGGTTACACTTAATAACAGATTCTCAATGTAGATGAAACAGCCTTATATTGAGAGAGATGCCATCTAGGCCTTTCATAGCTGGAGAGAAATCAATGCTTGGCCTCAAAGCTTCAAGGGACATGCTGACTCTTATTAGGGGCTAATGCAACTGGTTACCTTAAGTTGAAGCTAACGCTCATTTACCATTCCTAAAGTCCTTAAGAATTATGCTAAACCTACTCTGCTTGTGCTCTATAAATGGAACAACAAAGTCTGGAGGATTCACATCTGCCACAGTTTATTGAATATTTCAAGCCCTCTGTTGAGATCTACTGCTCAGAAAAAAATATCCCTTTCAAAAGAGACTGACTGGTCATTGACAATGCACCTGGTCACCCAAGAGCGCTGATGGAGATAGACAATGAGAAGAATGTTGTTTTCATGCCTGCTAACACAGCATCCACCTGCGGCCCATGGATCAAGGAGTAATTTCAACTTCAAGTCTTATTGTTTAAGAAAAACAATTTGTAAGGCTATAGCTGCCATAGATAGTGATACCTCTGAAGGATCTCAGCAGAGTCAACTGAAAACCTTCTGAAAAGGATTTAGCATTCTAGAGGCCAGTAAGAACATTTGTGATTCATGGGAAGGGGTCAAAATATCAACATTAACAGGAGTTTGGAAGAGGTTGATTCCAGCCCTCATGGATTACTCTGAGGGGTTCATGACTTTAGTGGAGGAAATAACTGCAGTTGCAATGGAAATAGCAAGAGAACTAGAGTTCAAAGTGGAATCTGAAGATATGACTGAATTGATTCAATCCAATGACAAAACTTGAATGGGTGAAGTGTTGCTTCTTATATATAAGCAAAGAAAGTGATTTCTTGAGATGAAATCTACTCCTTCAACGAGTTCTGGTGAAGATGCTGTGAAGATTGTTGAAATGACAGTAAAGAATTTAGAAAATTACATAAAGTTAGTTGATAAAACAGGAGCATTGTTTGGGAGGATTGACTCCAATTTTGAAAGTTCTACCATGGGTAAAATGCTATCAAACAGCATTGCAGGCTGCAGAGAATTTTCTGCAAAAGGAAGATTCAACTGAAGCAGCAAACTTCATTTTCATTTCAAGAAATTGCCACAGCCAGCCCAGCCTTCAGCAACTAGCACCCTGATCAGTCAGCAGCCATTAACACTGAGGCAAGACCCTCCACCAGCAAAAATATTATGGCTCACTGAAAGCTCAGATAATGGTTAGCATTTTTTGGAAATAAAGTATTTTTAAATGTTTTTGTAGATGTAATGCAATTGCACACTTAATAGACTACTGTACTGTGTAAACATAACTTTTGTATGCACTAGGAAACAAAGGAATCAATCTGACTTGCTTTATTGCGATACTCACTTTATCGTGGCGGTCTAGAATGGAACCTGCATTATCTCTGAGGTATACTTGTTAGCATCTTTAACAAGTAAATGGGATATGCCAAGATATTAGAAATGTGATAGCCATTAAAAGGAAAAACTGATTTACTGGGGGGGGAGGGGGGAAAAGTTCAACTATTTTTCAAACCTAAGAGTTAATATTACCAACCTGATTAATCTGAAGAGCTTCCTTGAACCAATCAGAAGCCTCATAAAAGTTTCCTTTATCTCTAGCCATGGCTCCTAGCCTCAGATAGCCTGAAAATATACATTGAAAGCTTTTATCTTTAAAATATTAGCTATAAAGAATCATAATTTTAAAGTCATACATTTAAAACAACTGTTTTTTATTAACACATTCATACAATGAACAGAAAGTCCCTCAGGTGAAAGAATATCAAACATCAATACAACTAATAATCTAACAAGTTAAAGAGCAACTCTGTCACCTTCTAGTCTTATTGTTTGAAGCCTCAGCTTTATCTCCTCCACTTCATTCCCAATGCTAGCATTCTGGTCGAAGTCCTTAACTCAAGCTATTATTTTAAAAGCTTGGAGCTGTCTGTTTCCAATTTCTCTCTCAAGTATAGTTCTGTCAGCTTCTTTTTCTTAAAAAACTGCTTATTCTGGCAAAACAGTGAAAACATGGACTACTATGGATTACCGGTTTGAAAACCTGGTCTCTAATTGTGGTTCTTCCATTTAAATGATAATGCTAAAGTGCAACACAAATATAAGTTGTTATTTTCTCCAGCAAATGTCACTCCAACAATGGCTTACTACTGCCCATCAAATCAATTCAAATTTAGTCTAGCATTCAACTAAAATCTTATTTAAAATCACTTTTGTATCCATAACGGCATGACAGAGGCCAAATCAGTATCTCCTGACTTAACCAAAATCAAAATATCATAGCTTCAGATTCTTTTTAGGGAAGTACCGTATGTATATTTTTAATTAAAAACTTTCTGAATTTCACAATGTCTAGGTTGTAAATACTCAAGGTAGGACATTTTTAGTAATGATTATTTCAAGGGAAAACATCGCTCTATTATAAACAATGCAAAAAAAATGTTTATATGAAATCAAAGCAGGACCATCAGAAAGGTAAATCCGTCACCAAATATGCCAAGCAGTTGTTAAAAATTTAATAAATGTAACTTACTCACTAAAGACAGGCAAGTCTATGATATGTGGTCCAACTGACTTTTAGTTGTTTATAAGTTTCTAGCATAAATTTAAGTCAACCTGCATTTTTTTTTTAAGGCCACAAATTTGCCTTGAAGAGAAGGGGATATTATAACCTTCAAATTTTTTACTATTGGTTCTAACAAAGATACTTTTACCTTTTTTCAGGCTAAATTTTTGCTGCTGCTGTAGGAATTTTAATATACAAACACAAAAAAGTTTAAAATTCTTACAGTCAACATAATTAGGATGTTCCCGTAAGATGTTTTTATATAGTTTTTCTGCTTCATGGAATTCACACATTGCCTCATACAGTCTGGCTAAATTGTATGATGTTGTAACAGAAATGGCATTATAATAATGTTCATCATGCTCAGCTTCTGCCTTTGCACGATCCAATGACGCCAAAAAATATTTCTATGAGAAAGAAAATTACATTGTTAAAAGACTTAGGTGCTACAGCTAAAAAAGTGTGCATTCAACTTGATAGTATTAAAAAAAAGGAAGTATTTCTATTTTCCTACCTTTGCCTCTCCTAAATTTCCAAGTCTAAAATGGAGTGCACCCACATTATTCAGAATCTCTGGGGGGACATCAGCCTGGACTTTCTCCTGAAGGATCCGTGTTGCTGTTCCATAGGCTGAAAGGGCACCCTGTATTTTCATGGTGGACAGAATAAGGTGTATATGTAAAAATGAAAGAAAGACTACACCAGGCATTAGGTAGGAGATGAAAAACATTGCTAAAATACCTGTATATCAGTCTGTTCTAAGATTTGTGCCAATTCAATCCAAGCTTCAACATCATCAGGGTACTGTTCTGTGACCTTCTTCAAATGGCCCTGGAATCAAACAGATCATCAACTAAAGCATTCCAACTCCAGGCTGTCAAAGTAAAGAGTGGCTATTCTACCCTGCTTAATAATTCAACTGTTTTTATTTCAACTGGAACAAGCTCAGCTAACAAAACTCTTTCCATCACATCTCCACTAGCAATAATGAGGAATAAGGGTCTAGGGATAGCTAACAGAAAAGAGCTATGATTTTAAAAAACATACCTTGGCAATATCTCGTTTTTCTTGATCTTCTGAGGCAGCATAGAGAGAGCCAAGAATTTTCATAGTTTCATAATTATTAGGATAAGCTTTCAAAACTTTCTCAAAGCACTGAGATGCATTTTCTTTGTCACCTCGATAAATATACATTTGTCCCAAACCAAAAAAAGGAAGCACAAAAGAGGATGAGGCAAACTGTGTGGCTTGATAGTAGTACTGGAAAGCTTGGTCATAATCTTCCTATAAAAACGAAGATCAAACAAGACCAATAAAACACAGAAAAGTTTTATGAAGTCTTGCAAAACCATAAAACAAAGAATTAGATATTTAGAAAAGGTATACAAATTATCTTACCTGAACATGGAATGATCTAGCCAGCTGATAGCAACTTTCTGCTTGCATAGCCTCCACCTCTGTGTTATGAAATGCATGCAGAGCCAAGTGCTGGACTTTACTATAATCCTGAACAACGAAGATTCA
>JAVSCE010005753.1:0-10164 GCA_032199065.1 Smutsia gigantea | reverse complement strand
TCAGAGACATAAACTATCTGTGGATAAAATGAGAGTTCCTGTGGCCAGGATTCTCACCTGGCCCTAGTTGATTAGCTCACTGCACACCTGTGGGCAATACATGGCTGTTAACTCTATATAAAGAGCTCCACCCAGTGCTCTGGGTGCGACAGGGTGGCAGGGCTGCAAGGCTGAAGGAGAGCAGAGCAGAGGCTGGAGTGGTGGCAGCGCTGAGGACAGAGGCCCAGAGGACGGCTGTGCGGGATGGCTGTGCAGAGAGGCCCAGAGGACGGCTGTGCAGACAGAGGGGCCCAGAGGCAGAGACCGGCTTGCTGCATACAGACTCGCTCTGAGAACGGGATTTTAGTGACTGACCTGCCACCTGGAAATAAAGTTGGGTATAACCCTTTCACCCCAAGAACAGTTTTGCTGTCAATTTCTTTGGTCACATTGAATCTATAGTGAACTTGCCTGGGGCTGAAACCTGTTGGCAGGACACCATCCAAATGACTATCTGCTGGAAGTTTCATTATTCTGATAGCAACACATCAGATAAATTCTTGACTCTCTTGCTGATAATTATAGTTCTCAGAAGACAGAAGAATCAGTGAGGTAAATTGCTAAACTAGGCTTAATCCTGACAATAAGGAAGATCTGGTTAGTAAAGTGAAAGTGACAAGAATCTTGGGGAAACATATCATGCCATCTGGACCTGTTAAGCAAAAGAATGCTAGGTGTGTTCAGATAGGTTAACTAACATGTGTGTGCACATGTTGGTGCATGCCTATGGTAGACTTGGAAAGGATCAGAGAAAAGATAAATATGATCTTTTGGCCAAATACCAAAAGAAAAAGAGCTCAAGAGGGTGAAGGATTCCAAAGATAACATTCAGACCCATACAATTTGGAGAAATTCCAACAAGAAATTAAAAAGGGAAAGATATCTAATAAACTGAAGTGTTCCTACAGATTAGTCTCTGATGAGCTCAGATTTTTTAAAGTACATACACAAATCACAGAAGGAGATCTAGACATCCAAGGACAAAGACCAAAGTATATCACAGATCTCTAGGAACTGAGTCAGAAGGGCTAAAGTCCAGAGTAAACCCAGGCTTATAAAATAGAAAGGACCACAATAAAGGGTTCAAATGCTTTGTTTAAGTTCAGAGCATTTATGGATGAGGAGCAAGAGCTTAATGGTAGGATGTGTGAAAAATAACTGGGGTGGGGGTGGGGGGGTCCTTTGTTGACTGTGAGTTGGCAGTGCCAAAAAACACTAATGAGTCTGGAGTTGGGCCAAGAAGATGGTGAACATTTTAGGTGGACTTTCAGCCCCTCTGCTGGCTGGCCCATAGAGCTTTATGCCCACTTCTGGATGCCAGGTTTAAGAGGATATTCACAAACTGGAATATATTCAGGGAAGGTGGTCAGGGAAGTGAACTGCCTGTAAATCATGTCATAGGAGAAATGGCTGAATGAATGAGAGATATTTAACTGAGAAAGAGCTTTGGGTGAAGGAGGGATGTCATAACTGTCTTCCTAATAGAAGGACTCTCAGGTGGAAGAGAATTAGACATTCTATGTGGAATCAACGTCAGCCAGTAGAAGTTTCATGAAAGTAGACTTGAGCTGAATAAGAAACAACTTTCTAAAATGTGAGCAACTTAAAGGTGGAATGGGTTGCTTCAGCATTTGGGGACCTTTTTGTGCCTGGAAATGTTAAGAGTTGAGGCATAATGGCCACTCATTAGGGACACTGCAGAGGAGATTGCTCTGCTGGCTGGAAAGAGAGTTCTGCACCCTTCCAATTCTAAGATTCTATGGCTCTCTTCCTCTTCCTTTGTATCTTTAAGGTTGAATGGATTTGAGCATCTGAGTTTGGGAATCTTGGACAAAATAGGAAGTGAGAGGTAACTGAGCCCAGTGGTCTAGAGGGTGGGCTCTGGAGCCAGATTGCTGGAGTTCAAATACTGGCTCTGCCACTTGCGGTCAGGCCTTGGGTAGGTTGCTTAACCTCTTCAAAAGTTAATTTGTTCAGGTGTAAAATGGGAATAGTACCTATGCCTCAAAGGACTGTAGGGACAATCAAATGAGATAATGTATGCCTAAACAGTCTGGTACATAGCAAGCATTCAATACATGATGGATTTTATTAATACTAAGAAAAATACTAACTTAGTTGGACCAGCTCTGAGTTTTAATGAACAAATCACTCTTCCCTTGCTTAAGTAGGGAGGTAGGTCAGTTCTCTGTCCCAGGTAAAGACCCTACCATCTATCTGCTGATGATAGCCAAATTTATATCTCCAGCCGCCACTCTCCCCTGAACTCCAGACTTGTCCCAGTTTGCCCAGGACAGTCCTTGCTTACGCTTAGTATCCTGACATAATTATTAATAGTGTTCTGGTGTATCAGTTTCCTATGGCTGCTCTAACAAATCACTATAAATTCAGTGTCTTAAGCAACACAAATGTATTATCTTACAGTTCTGTAGGTCAGAAGTCTGACACGGGCCTTATGGGGCTAAAATCAAAGAGCCTAGCAGGACTGCATCCCTTCTGGAGGCTCTAGGGGTAAGTCCATTTCCTGGCTCATTCAGGTCATTGGCTGAACTCAACTGTAGGACTGAAGTCCCTGTTTCCTTGCTGGCTTCCTTCCTTCAGCTGAGGGTTATTCTCAGCTTCTAGAGGCCACCCCCATTCTTTGGCTCCAGGACGTCTTTGTCTTCAAAGCCGGCAACAGTGAGTCAAGTTCTCATACCCCATTTCTTCTGCTTCTTGTTCCATCCTTGAGTTTCTCTGAACCACTCTTCTGTCTTCCTCTTCCACTTTTAATGACTTGGGATTAGATTGGGCCCATCCAGATAAACCATGATAATATCCCCATCTCAGTGTCCTTAACCTTAATCACATCTGCAAAGTCCTTTTTGCCATGTAAGGTAAATATTCATAGGTCCTAGGGATTATGGTGTGGATACTTTTGGGGGTGGCCATTATTCTGTCTACCACAACTGGTTTGGACAATTACACAGACACTCTGTGCTTCAGCCAATTGTCTGCTTGACTTCTCTACTTGAATGTCTCATGAGCATTTTAAATTTAACGTGTCCAAGAGAGAACTTTTAATTTCTTCCCCATCAAAACTCTGGCCATTGCCAGTTTTCTCCTTATGAGCAAATGGCAACATTGTCTACCTTGTTAATCAAGTCAAAAGCCAAAAACCTAGGTGTCAGCCTTGATTCCTTTTATTCTCAACATCCAATTGCTCAGGAAGTCCTGCTGAATCCAACTCCAAAATATGTCTTGAACTCCTTGCCTCCTCTCCATCTTTATTGCCACCATTCTAGTCCAAGAGATCATTTCTTACTTGGACTTTGTAATAGTATCTTTTTTTTTATTAAGGTATCATTGATATACAATCTTATGAAGGTTTCACATGAGCAACATTGTGGTTACTACAATCACCCATATTATCAAGTCCCCCCCACACCTGATTTCAGTCACTGTCCATCAGCATAGTAAGATGCTGTAGAGTCACTACTTGTCTTCTCAGTGCTATGCTGCCTTCCCTGTGACCTACCTATATTGTGATTGCGAATTATAATGCCCCTTAATTCCCTTCTCCCTCCCTCCACACACCCTCCCTACCCCCTTCCCTGTGGTAACCACTAGTCCTTTCTTGGAGTCTGTGAATCTGCTGCTGTTTTGTTCCTTCAGTTTTGCTTCGTTGTTATACTCCACAAATGAGGGAAATCATTTGGTATTTGTCTTTCTCTACCTGGCTTATTTCACTGAGCTTAATACCCTCTAGCTCCATCCATGCTGTTGCAAATGGTAGGCTTTGATGTCTTCTTATGGCTGAATAATATTCCATTGTGTATGTGTACCACCTCTTCTTTATCCATTCATTTACTGATGGACACTTAGGTTGCTTCCATTTCTTGGCTATTGTAAATAGTGCTGCGATAAACATAGGGGTGCATCTGTCTTTTTGAATCTGGGATCCTGCATTCTTAGGGTAAATTCCTAGGAGTGGAATACCTGGGTCAAATGGTATTTCTATTTTGAGTTTTTTGAGGAACCTCCATACTGCTTTCCACAATGGTTGAACTAATTTACATTCCCACCAGAAGTGTAGGAGGGTTCCCCTTTCTCTGCATCCTCGCCATTTGTTGTTGTTTGTCTTTTGGATGGTGGCCATCCTAACTGGTGTGAGGTGATACCTCATTGTGGTTTTTATTTGCATTTCCCTGATGATTAGCGATGTGGAGCATCTTTTCATGTGCCTGTTGGCCATCTGAATTTCTTCTTTGGAGAAGTGTCTGTTCATATATCCTCTGCCCATTTTTTAATCGGGTTATTTGCTTTTTGGGTGTTGAGACATGTGAGCTCTTTATATATTTTGGATGTTAATCCCTTATCAGATATGTCACTTACGAATATATTCTCTCATACTGTAGGATGCCTTTTTGTTCTACTGATGGTGTCCTTTGCTGTACAGAAGCTTTTTAGTTTGATGTAGTTCCACTTGTTCATTTTTGCTTTTGTTTCCCTTGCCTGAGGAGATGCGTTCATGAAAAAGTTGCTCCTGTTTATATTCAAGAAATTTTTGCCTAGGTTTTCTTCTAAGAGTTTTATGGTTTCATAACTTCCATTCAGGTCTTTGATCCATTTCAAGTTTACTTTTGTGTATATGGAATTAGACAATAATCCAGTTTCATTCTCTTACATGTAGTTGTCCAGTTTTGTAATAGTATCTTAACTGGTTTTCCCACTCAGAGCCTTGCTTTCCTCCAATCTCTTATCTACACAGAAACTGGAGGGGTATTTTAAAAATGAGAATCAGCCAGAGCTGCCTCGCCAGTCTTTGAGCAGGTCCTCGCTCCCCTTATTCCTGTCTGGAGCTTCATCGGACACGCCAGCCAGGAATGAGCCATCAGTGCCATCCTTTCTCCCTCAGCTCCTCTCCCTTCCAGCTGAGTTCGCCGGGAGCATGAAAGGAAAGGGCCTGTGGATGCCCCAAGCCCCTTCTGCTCCTGCCCTTCACAAGTGCCACCACCACCGTGGGCCTCACCATCTCCTCCCTCCTCTCCTGCCTCTTTGGCAAGAAGCAGAAGTGCATTTTGATGGTTGGATTGGATGGTCCTGGCAAGATGACCCATTCTGTATAAACTAAAGTTGGGGAGATAGTCACCACCATTCCTACCACTGGTTTTAATGTGGAAACAGTAGAATATAAGAACGTTTGTTTCACGGTATGGGATGTTGGTAGTCAAGATAAAATTAGGCCTCTCTGGACACATTACTTCCAAAATACCCAGGGTCTTATTTTTGTGGTAGATAGCAATGATCGTGAAAGAATTCAGGAAGGAGCAGAGAAGCGGTGGAAAATGCTTCAGGAAGATGAGTAGCAAGATGCAGTGTTGCTGCTTTTTGCAAACAGGATTTGCCAAATGCTATGGCTGTCAGTGAAATGACAGACAAATTAGCTCTTCAGTCTCTTCGTAACAGAACATGGTGCATTCAAGTCACTTGTGCTACACAAGGAACTGGTCTGTATGAGGGAGTTGACTGGCTGTCAAATGCGCTTTCAAAACATTAATGAAACATCAAGGACATGTTTGATGAATTGGTCTAGGCTTGTTACAACAAAGTTAATTTGCATCTTTGTTATTAAACAATATCTGGGACTGGTTTAAACTTACTTTACTGCCAATTATTGTTTACCAAGTATAATGTTGCTATTGAGCAATATGCTTGGTTTTACAGAAATTTTCCTTAACTTGGGAAAAAAGTGTGCTCCTTTAATTTTACTTCCCTCAAGCATAAATGCCTGCACATAGCTGTTTGTGACACCTTTAAATAAATCCATTTTCAATGTTTTTTGATCCCACAAATAATGTTTTAGTTACCCCTTGCTACTTTACTGATACCTTTATCATTCCTGGGACAGTCTGCTGATTTTAAAAATGTAGCATTCCATTTGTATTTTTTTTGTCCCTTCCAAAAAAGTTTTCTAATACTCCTTGTACCATCCAGGAAAATGCTCCAAAACACTATTGAGATCTCTTGCACGGAGGAACTTATCTTTTCCCCCATCAGTGATACCTGGCTTCCATCAGCCAAGTTTACCTTGGTGTGGTTTGGGTTTGATAGCTAAGTAGTTCTGTGCTGGTTGCAAAGTTAATACTGAGATGATTTTTAATACCCAGCAGATTGTCTTCCTTTATATTGTATCCTTTTTTATGTTGCATGTTGCTTTTGGTATCAGACTCTTTGCCCAGTATATGGTAGTACTGCTGTTTTATTGTTTATTGGTGAACACATCTTCATTAAGAGTTTTTGGAAAACTCATCAAACTCACTAAGTTTTCTTCATAACCCATTTGGAATTATTCCTAAAAAAAATGATAAAATGTGTCAGAAAAATGAGAATCAGATTATATTGCTTCTGTGCATAAAAAAACTTGTGACTCCCCACTGTGTTTGGACTAAAATCTAACTTCTTACTGCAGCCCAAAACAGCCACATATGTTCTGGCCCTCTATCCAACCTCATCTCTACACTCTCTCACTCACTCACCACACTCTGGCTATGCTCACTTCTGTGCTGTTCACCAAGTCTTTTCTCACTACCAGTACCCCTTTGGTACATTCTGTTCCCTCAGTCAGGACTGCTTTTCTCCCTAGTTTTTTGCGTGGTTGGCTCATTGTCATCTTCCAGGTCTTATTCAAATGTCACCTCTCAAGTGTGGCTCTTCCTGGCTCCCTGATTTAAAATATATCCCTCTAGTAAAGAAGCAACCCTTGAACCCTTGGTAACCACGAATCTAAAGCCAGCAATGGCAATAAGTACATACCTATCAATAATCACCCTGAATGTAAATGGACTGAATGCACCAATCAAAAGACACAGAGTAACAGAATGGATAAAAAAGAAAGACCCATCTATATGCTGCCTACAAGAAACTCACCTCAAATCCAAAGATATACACAGACTAAAAGTGAAGGGATGGAAAAAGATATTGCATGCAAACAACAAGGAGAAAAAAGCAGGTGTTGCAGTACTTGTATCAGACAAAATAGACTTCAAAACGAAGAAAGTAGCAAGAGATAAAGAAGGACATTACATAATGATAAAGGGGTCAGTCTAACAGGAAGATATAACCATTATAAATATATATGCACCCAACACAGGAGCGCCAGCATATGTGAGACAAATACTAACAGAATTAAAGGAGGAAATAGACAGCAATGCATTCATCTTAGGAGACTTCAACACACCACTCACTCCAGAGGACAGATCAACCAGACAGAAAATAAGTAAAGACACAGAGGCACTGAACAACACACTAGAACAGATGGACCTAACAGACATCTACAGAACCTACACCCAAAAGCAACAGGAT
Source organism: Smutsia gigantea (assembly GCA_032199065.1). Taxonomy (NCBI): domain Eukaryota; kingdom Metazoa; phylum Chordata; class Mammalia; order Pholidota; family Manidae; genus Smutsia; species Smutsia gigantea. Next base: position 2,781 of record JAVSCE010005753.1, on the reverse strand, counting down.
ACACATTCTTCTCAAGTGCACATGGAACATTTTCCAGAATAGACCACATACTAGGCCACAAAAGAACCTCAGTAATTTCAAAAATATTGAAATCCTACCAACCAACTTCTCAGATCACCAAGGTATAAAACTAGAAATGAATTTTAGAAAGAAATCAAAAAGGCTCACAAATACATGGAGACTTAACAACACTCTCCTAATTAATCAATGGGTTAACGACCAAATCAAAACAGAAATCAAAGAATATATGGAGACTAATGACAATAACAACACAAAGCCAAAACTTCTGTGGGACGCAGCAAAGGCAGTTCTAAGAGGAAAGTATATTGCAGTCCAGGCCTATTTAAAGAAGGAAGAACATTCCCAAATGAATAGTCTAAAGACACAATTACTGAAATTGGAAAAAGAAGAACAAATGAGGCCCAAAGTCACCAGAAGGAGGGACATAATAAAGATTAGAGAAGAAATAAATAAAATTGAGAAGAATAAAACAATAGAAAAAATCAATAAAACCAAGAGCTGGTTCTTTGAAAAAATAAACAAAATAGATAAACCCCTAGCCAGACTCATTAAGAGAAAAAGAGAATCTACACACATAAACACAATCAGAAATGAGAAAGGAAAAATCACGACGGACCCCACAGAAATACAAAGAATCATAAGAGAATATTATGAGAATCTATATGCTAACAAGCTGGAAAACATAGAAGAAATGGACAACTTCTTAGAAAAATACAACCTTCCAAGACTGACCAAGCAAGAAACAGAAAAACTAAACAGACCAATCACCAGCGACGAAATCGAATTGGTAATCAAAAAACTACCCAAGAACAAAACCCCTGGGCCTGATGGATTCACCTCTGAATTCTACCAGACATATAGAGAAGAAATAACACCGATTCTCCTTAAAGTTTTCCAAAAAATAGAAGAGGAGGGAATACTTCCAAACTCATTCAATGAAGCCAGCATCACTCTAATACCAAAACCGGGCAAAGACCTCACCAAAAAAGAAAATTACAGACCAATATCCCTGATGAACGTAGATGCAAAAATACTCAACAAAATATTAGCAAACCGAATTCAAAAATACATCAAGAGGATCATACACCATGATCAAGTGGGATTCATCCCAGGGATGCAAGGATGGTACAACATTCGAAAATCCATCAACATCATCCACCACATCAACAAAAAGAAGAACAAAAACCACATGATCATCTCCATAGATGCTGAAAAAGCATTTGACAAAATTCAGCATCCATTCCTGATTAAAACTCTCAACAAAATGGGTGTAGAGGGCAAGTACCTCAACATCATAAAGGCTATATATGACAAACCCACAGCTAACATCATACTTAACGGCGAGACGCTGAAAGCTTTTCATCTAAGATCGGAACAAGACAGGGATGCCCACTCTCTCCACTGTTATTCAACATAGTACTGGAGGTCCTAGCCACAGCAATCAGACAAAACAAAGACATACAAGGCATCCAGATTGGTAAAGAAGAAGTCAAATTGTCACTATTTGCAGATGACATGATACTGTACATAAAAAACCCTAAAGATTCCATTCCAAAACTACTAGAACTAATATCTGAATTCAGCAAAGTTGCAGGATACAAAATTAACACACAGAAATCTGTTGCTTTCCTATACACTAATGATGAACTAACAGAAAGAGAAATCAGAAAAACAATTCCATTCACAATTGCATCAAAAAGAATAAAATACCTAGGAATAAACCTAACGAAGGAAGTGAAAGACCTGTACTCTGAAAACTACAAGACACTCCTAAGAGAAATTAAAGAGGACACTAACAAATGGAAATGCATCCCATGCTCTTGGCTAGGAAGAATAAATATTGTCAAAATGGCTACACTACCTAAAGCAATCTACAGATTCAATGCAATCCCTATCAAACTACCAACAGCTTTCTTCAATGAACTGGAACAAATAATTCTAAAATTCATATGGAACCACAAAAGACCCCGAATAGCCAAATCAATCGTGAGAAGGAGGAATAAAACAGGGGAATTACACTCCTGACTTCAAGCTCTACTACAAAGCCACAGTAATCAAGACAATTTGGTATTGGCACAAAAACAGACCCACAGACCAGTGGAACAGAATAGAAAATCCAAACATTAACCCAACATATACAGTCAATTAATATTTGATAAAAGTGCCTTGGATATACAATGGGGAGATGACAGCCTCTTCAGCAGCTGGTGTTGGAAAAACTGGACAGCTACATGTAAGAGAATGAAACTGACTACTGTCTAGCCCCATACACAAAGGTAAACTCAAGGTGGATCAAAGACCTGAATGTAAGTCATGAAACCATAAAACTCTTAGAAAAAAACATAGCCAAAAATCTCTTGGACATAAACATGAGCGACTTCTTCATGAACATATCTCCCCGGGCAAGGGAAACAAAGCAAAAATGAACATGTGGGACTATATCAAGCTGAAAAGCTTCTGTACAGCAAAGGACACCATCAGTAGAACAAAAAGACATCCTACAGTATGGGAGAATATATTCATAAAAAACGTATCTGATAAAGGTTGACATCCAAAATATATAAAGAACTCATGCACCTTAACAAACAGAAAGCAATAATCCAATTAAGAAATGGGCAGAGGACATGAATAGACACTTCTCCAAAGAAGAAATTCAGATGGCCGACAGGCACATGAAAAGATGCTCCACATCGCTAATCATCAGAGAAATGCAGATTAAAACCACAATGAGATATCACCTCACACCAGTGAGGATGGCCA